>LR753486.1:124763-193231 GCA_902729485.2 Mus minutoides | reverse complement strand
GCTGAACAATGTCACAAGTCCCCATAGTATCCAAGATATCTCTTGGGTAGAGAGGGCTTGTGTGTGTGGGAGGGGTTGGGGACCTAAACCACTCATTCATTCTCTCCTCAGCTTCCTTGTTCTCCCTTAAGTGGATTTTCAGATTATATTATTTAGTTTTAATTAAATTAAGTCTCACAAAAGAGCAAGTAAGAGATCGCTGCAAAGAAGCTGTGGTGAAGAGAACTGATAATCTGTGCGCATGCGCACAGAGGGAAACCAGTCAAGCTGACCTTTCTCTGGCTGCCGGAGGAGGGGAAAGCGTTGGTAATGGAACCACATCTGATGAGAAGTCAACAAAATAATTAGTGTCCGTGCAGACTGAAAGAGATTACAATGGTGCCCCCATCCCCAAAACCGCTGTGTCTTAAGGTATTAGCTAATGATTATACATCGGTCAGGATTAAGGAGTCATTCAAATAAGATCAGACTTTCACCTACTTAACTTGTTTTTAGTTCTTCCCTATATGTATTTAACTGATGAGAGAGGCATGTGTTAGGGATCATTAGTCACAGGATCACAGGGGGACACATTGGGAAATGGTGGGAGACCACACTATTCCAGAAAACTCTTAACAGTGCCTGATTGATTGGTGTGGCAGCCTGCACATAGAATGCCGCTTACCCATCTGCTCAGCCTCAACTTTTGATATAGATAATCCTCCTCTCCCTCCCGTGGACACATACACAGGCTTAATCCAAGCACCACCACATCCAAAAAAAAACATTGCCTGAAAATGCTCTCTGACATAAACCCATCATGACTAACTCCATTACAAGTCAAGCTTTTAGGATAAAGGTTAAGGTTGGCCCATGAGACTATCTCCAGACCTTGAGTGGTTTGGAGCAAGGAAGGTTTATTTCTTCTTAGATCGCAGCTTGAGTTATTTTCTTCCATCTTGTAGCTTGTGCTCTCTGAAACATGTGACTTATGGTCACCACACCCGGAGAGACAGGCCTGGCTCTCTAGCACATGACTAGCTTAGCCTAGAGGTAGCAGATGGCATCTTCGAGTTTTACTGGCCATTGCTAGTCACATGACCTTCAACTAGCTTCAGAGGAGCCTGAGAAATGGAGAAGAGCTCAGGTATATTTGTTGGGTACCTAGTAAATTTCTATCCCACATTTGGCTATATGCGTAACTGTTAACAGTGTCTCTATACTGTCTATATGTGGTAGATTGCCTCAATATTTTCCCCAAGTATAAATCATAATACATGTAGAGCTTTTATAAGCCCACACATAAAATTCAGATAAAGACTACAGGAGAAATCTATTTAGAAGCAGCATGGCGCATTATTTGGGAACATCACACCATTATAATTGTTCTCTATTTGACAACAGAATGGACCTGGACATGGTAGCAAATGCCTGAACTCCTAGCACTAGGGAAGCTGAGGTAGGAAGATCTCAAGTTTGAGGCTAGCCTGGTCTACACAGCAAGACTTTCTCCCCACCCCTCCCCCACAACACACACACACACACACACACACACACACACACACACACGCACACACACAAAAGGAGGAGGAAGAGGAACAACAGCGATCACTTAGTTAGTAAACTGCTTGCAAGAGACAGGAGGACCTGGGTTTGAACACCAGAACCCATATTATAAAAAAGTTGAGAGTAGTGCTACACATTGAGAGGAGGAGACAGTTGCATCTCGGGGCTGCTGCTCAGCCAGGATAGCTTATAAGAGGGTAAGAGACTGTTAAGAGACTCTGTCTCCAAATAGTAGTGGAGGGCATTTGAAGAACAACATGCAAGGGTTGTCCTCTGGCCTCTACATACATATAAACACACGTGCACACACAACCACACGCACGGGTGTACTCCATTAACACACAAAAGGGAATTGGAAAATGAAGGGAGGGTGGGAGAGAGAGAGAGAGAGAGAGAGAGAGAGAGAAGGATGGAAAGGAGAACCAGACAGGTCTAGGTAGATGGTTTAGATATTAGTCTAGAACACTGGAGTAGTCACCAGCGCTAGATGGTCACTTAAGGCAAACCTGAAGTCTAGATGTGTTGTTAATTAGCCAGATGGCACAGCTTGATGAGTAGCCCCTTGTTACCTGGTGTTGAGGATAGTACACTCTAGAGCATTCCCACCATCCCACAGTTTGTATTGTCGAGGGTTTCAGGGGTGAGCTTTCGATTATTATAGACCCATGGGTTTATGATAAGAATGATGGACATTACCTTATAGAAAGTTACAATGGGAGCTAGAGAGATGGCTCCATCTGGAATGTGCTTCTCACACAAGTATGATGGCCCGAGTCCAGATCTCCAGAACCCATCTACAAAAGCTGGGCTGGGGGAGGGGGTACGCTCCTGTAACCCTAGCACTGAGAATATAGGTAGAACCCTGAATCTCACGGACCCATCAGCCTAGTGGATTGGGAGAGCTCGCTCACTAAGAGACCGTAGAAACCCTGTCTTGTCAAATATACAGACCACACACACACACACACACACACACACACACACACACACACACCAGATACAGGCAACATTATCTTTATGCTTAAGGAACTAGGTTTAGAAGCCTTTCTGAAAGCCTGAAGGGGCTGGTGCTGAATACTGGAGTGCGACCCAGAGACCCAACTTGTTGCCCTGGTCTCCTGGCTTAATTAATTGGGAGAGCCAGTTGCCTGGAAACACACTAGATGTTATTCTAAACCATATTGAGTTTTTCTTGAGGTCCTTCCAATTTTAAAATGTTTCCTTTTAATTAGGTCTGTGGGTAAAAAAGCACCACGTTTTAAGTAAAAATAAACATTTATTTTTTACCATATATTTTCAAGGGTGTATACTCGGTGTTTTGGTAGCCTTTTAGAAATCCTTCTCCTAAATCTCTCTAAACTCTTACCTTCATCCCTCTGAGAAATAAATGCTTGAGATTTCCTAATGCCTCCTTCAGTGTGAAAGTTTGTTAAAAGAAAAAAAATCCTAATCTTAAGATCTGGGGCTGCCAGCACTTGCAGCCATCTACTTCTTGTCTCCATCCAGGGGACAAGAGACTTAGCTCTGCCTTCACAGAGCACTGGGAAAGGGGATCTTACTCCTCGAAGCTGGAAGCCTGTCAAAACATGCACCCAGGCAGATATATTTAATTGTCTAGCCTTTCTCAGCCAGCGGAACAAAAGGCTCTGTCAGATCTCATTCGTGCCAGTCAACTGTTCCCAAGGAGTCAGTCTCCTGTGGTCTGCTTTCCTGTCATTGGTGCAGGCCCTGCAGAGAATGTGCTTCTGAGTCCGGGAGGCAGAATGAGAGGTGGCCCATGTGGGAGGTTCACTCTCTTCCATGGCCTCTGCCCAGCTCGTGAGGAGGAATGGAACAGGCTGCCTCCTCCTATGACAGGCTCTCGGTGGTTTGTAATTTCCTCAAAACATTAAAATAAATAAATATCCAAAGGCCACAATTCCTCATGCGTGGGCTCAGTCCCAGAAAGGTGATGTTGCTGTTGATTGATTTTAGACTGCTTCAGAAATGGCTTTCAGGAGGCCAAGTATTTCAGAGGGGAATATGTACATCAGGAATGATGCTTCTCAGACAAACTTTATGTGCAAATTACCCTTTAAAATGGCATGAGTCACTGGTTCTTGTGGACTAGAATTCACGGCAAGCAATCATTTTCCTGTCTGTCTACTTTAGATATTTTCATAATTTCTTCTCTTTTTCTGAGAAAATGCATAGGAAAACAAGATGGATCCAGACATATTTTTATACTGCCAAGGAAAACAAGACGTTTTACTGGTGGGTGTCTTCCTCCCACTTGGAAAATGCCTGGCTTGTTTCACATTGCAGTTGGGTTCTCCATCTGAAGCTCTGTGCATAAATATGCACAGCTATACATAGACTATGAATACACATATACATCATATGACATTGTAAGACTGCAGGTCTTTTTAACACCTAAGATTCCACTAGATTCTAGGCTGTGTGTGTGTGTATGTGTGTGTGTGTGTGTGTGTGTGTGTGTGTGTGTGTGTGTGTGTGTAAAATCAGAAATCCATGTGGGTGAATGGCATCCAAATCTACATACTTAATGCGCCATCTCGTATCTCTGATTTGAATACATTCAGACTTTGTGGGGCCTGAGCATATTTTTAAAAAGATTCTTAGGAGACATTTCTAACTTAGAATCAAAGCAGAAAGTAGATTATCATTATCATATTGCCAAATAGACCCTCTCCTTGGCAGCCACCTGGAGTTAACTGAAACCCTGAGGGCTCATATTATACACACACACACACACACACACATATATATATGTATATATATATATATATATATATGTTCATATATATATGAATATTTATATATATACATATACATATCATATATATGAATATATATATATATATAATGTGTGATAGGTGATAGATGATAGATCTGTGATAGATAATATATTGTCAGATAGATAGATAGATAGATGAATGTACATAGACACATAGATATGTGTGCATATGTGTTTTAAATAAGATTCTCTAAAATTCACACCTTTAGAGTTGTTATGTGATCAAATGCAGTAGGCTTCTTGGTCTAGGAAGTATTTGAAGTGCCCACAATATAAAATGCACAAGAGGTCTAGAGAGATGGCTCAGCCGTTAAAGGCTAGCCTCACAACCAAAAATAAAATGCACAAGATTCTTCGCTCAGTCACCAGCACATCTCAAAGCAAACAGTTAAAAATTAGGGACTATAGTTCCATGGTAGAGAAAGTGCCTGTCTTGCCAGACCCCAGGCTTCAATTCCTAGCACTACAAATTAAAAATAAAATAAATGGCCAAAGTAAAACGAATCTAAGCCAGATGTGGTTGATGGATCATACCTAGAAAACCCTGTGAGGTGTTAAGCAGTTGAGGCAGAGCCATCTTGAGCTCCATTGTGAGACCCTGTCTCAAATAATTAACTCGGAGCTCAGTTTCCCTAGCCAGTCAGAGAAAAACCTTCAGGGCCACACAACTGTTGTTGTTGTTGGCTTTTTTTCTAGTCACAATTCTACTTTTACAAAATGAGACCCGAGAATCTCTCCTTGGGGTCAGCTCCTTCTTGCTTCCTCTCCCCTCTTCCACTCTCCTACCTCAATGGTCTTTTTTTATTGTTGCCAAAAAAAAAAAGAAAAGAAAAGAAAAAAAGAAAAAGAAAGAAGAGAAAGAAAGAAAGAAAGAAAGAAAGAAAGAAAGAAAGAAAGAAAGAAAGAAAGAAAGAAAGAAAGATCAGGTTGGTAGCTGGCAGTAGAAGTGAGAACTGTTTCCATATTGAGCAGTGTAAATTACCGAGGGTGCAGGAGTAATGGGAACTTTTTGGCTTGCGCTCTTAAAGCAGTAGGGGGCTTGGGCTGAGTTTCCTCAGTAAAACCTTTGTCCATTTTACAACCCAAGCACCTCTGTGTGCACAAGAAGTGGACCTTGGCCTGCCTTGTCTGCCTGCCCCACTTTTCTATTCACTGTTTCACCACGTCCTTATTCCCTCTCCTTCTAGCCCTCTCCCCATCTGTCTTTCCTGAGCTGGGAAGAAAGTTGGTGCCAGTCTCCTTAAGGAGATGGAGAAACTGGGGCACATCATGAACAAGTTAGTTCCCTTAAAAAGAGAAACCCTGTAGCTAGGAACTCATGAGAGGTACTATTTTAATAAATGGTCTCATGAGGAGGGGGGAGTCAAGTAAGAATCTTAAAAATGGGGCTCAGCCATTAAGAACACTGAATAGAGGTCCTGAGTTCAATTCCCAGCAACCACATGGTGGCTCACAACCATCTATAATGGGATATGATGCCCTCCTCTGGTGTGTCTGAAGACAGCGATGGTGTACTCATATAACTAACTAAATAAATAAATAACTAAATAACTAACTAACTAAATAAATAAATAAATAAATACAATCTTAAAAGAAACAATGATCTGGAAAGTTGAAATGATACAGAAAGTTATACTTTTTGGTAAGGTATTTCCTCTAGGAATCACTCACTGTCTGGCCATAATCTTATTTCAAATCTGTTAAAAATAAAATAAAAGTCAATGGTACAGAGTCCTGGTAGAAAAGGTAGGGAGGACTACCTCAGTAGCAGAGAGTTCAGGCCTCTGGAGGCAGTCCACTAGGCTTTCAACCCAGGTATACGGGTTCACAACCACGCACTGTTAAGTTTCTGGTTCTCAGTTTCTTCAGCTGTCAAGTAGAGATCATGGCCCTCCACCTCACCAGGCTGGCTTGCTGATGGGTCTTGCATTGGTCTTGTGTGAGGTGTAGCTGTCTCTGCGGTAGCAGCAGGTGCTCTCACAGCCCCCTGCTGTCTCCAGCAGCACTCATCCAGTGCATGAACTAGCTCCACCTCATGAGTAACAGCCCTCAGGTTTATTAAATTATTATAACTTCTGCTCCCAGAAGTTTCCATAGTGTGTCAAAATTCTCAACTCTGCCTTTTAAGCAAAGCCATTTTGTATAAGAATGTTAAAGAGGAATCGTGCTTAAGGCCTAAGCCTGTAGGACTTTTCAAGTTCAACCTTATTCCTCTCACAGCTCTAAACCTTAGTTAACATTTTGAGAATCTCAAGGATAAGATTATGAACCCCGTTTTCAGTCAGACCATTTTGTTGCCTGGGGAGATGGCTCTGTGGATTAAGTGGAGTTTAGACCCCCATCGGCCACATAATAAAAGCCCATGGGTGTCATAGCCTGCCTGTAATCCCAGTGCTCAGGATGTAGAGATGGGATCCCCAAAGCCCATGGGTGTCATAGCCTGCCTGTAATCCCAGTGATCAGGACGTAGAGATGGGATCCCCAGGGCAAACTGGCTAACGAGGTTCCATAGATTTTCCAAATTAGTGAGCTCTGGATTCAGCCACAGATCTTGCCTTGGTAAACACACACACACACAAACACACCCACCTAACCCCCCACACACACAGAGATAGAGAGACAGGGAGAGACAGAGATGCACTCGTGTATGCACATGTATGTATGTACACTCACACCCCAAAATACACTCAAGGAAAAAATATATAGATATCTTAACTTTCTGGTGACCTACTGTCGTTAGGGTTCCTCGTATCTTTGTGACCCGACCCGTAGTAATATCAGCCTCAGAAACTACCCTATAATCTCATCACTAAAGGACTAAAAAGAAGTGTCTTAGAAACTCTTTGGCTGGGTGTAGTGACACATGTCAATTGTAGCACCTGAGAGGCAGAGGCATGTGGATCTCTGTGAGTTTTAGGCTACCGTGGTCTACATAGCAAGTCTCAGGACATCTGGCTACTTAATAGAGAAAACTTTTCTTAAAACAAAACAAAACACAGAGGAGGATGGAAAGAAGGAAGGAAGGAAGGAAGGAAGGAAGGAAGGAAGGAAGGAAGGAAGGAAGGAAGAAGTATTTGAACAGTGTAACATCTGAAGCCACAAAAATTGTATTAATGACTGTTGGAAATATGTTTGAACATCCTTTGCTCTTGAGAAGCCCACACTCATGTGTTAAGTGAGTAATGCTTTTTTCTCCAAACAGCAATTTTCTAATTTTACTGTTTAATATTACTTCTATTATTATTATTCTAATATTATTAATATTATTCTAATATAACTCTTCTAGCAAGTAGTAATATTCTAATGCTTACGCTTAAATATGCGTTCAACCCTTTCATGTAAAGCCATGGGGAATGGTGCCAGGAGCGGGGTGTCCAGTCAGGTCTACACAAGTGTGAAGACCTGAGTTCAGATCCCCAGAAGCCACTCAGGAATTTGGCACAGCAGTGTGTGCCTTCTCCCACCCAGTGCTGAGGAAGCAGAGACAGGAGGATCCTCAGGGCTTGCTGCTGGTGGCTTTACCCTAGTGGTGAGCTCTAGGGAGTTTTTTGGGGGAGTGGTGTGGGGAGTGGGGATAGGGTTTCTCTGTACAGCCCTGGCTGTCCTGGAACTACCTCTGTAAATCAAACTCAGAGATCCATCTGCCTTTGCCTACCAAGTGCTGGGATTACAGGTGTGTAAGAGACCTTGTCTGAAAGAAAATTAGGTACAGAGAGATTGAGGACATTTGGTGTTGACTTCTAGCCTCTACTTGCATGTGTGCCTGTACCGCAAAGTGACTACGCATATAATAAGTAAATAAATGTTCCAACTCTACTTCATATATTCACAAAAATTGTCACACACACACAATGGTGGTGGTGTTCAACCACTGTCTGGTCACTGGGACATTGCCTGCTTGTTCCTGGACTTCATTGTGATGTCTTTGTTCGATAAAGGTGTTGATCCATCTTCCTTGTTTGGTAATGCTACAGATACATCTGCTGAAAGCATAGAATGCTGCCTTGGTTCGGGCAGTATCAGAAGAGTGTATTAGGACATGTGGTTGACTTTGTGGTTTTGAAGAATCTCTTAAAGAACCATGCTATTGGAATCACTGTGGAAGAGGAGAATGGAAGATTTGGGGCAGGTATTAAAGGGTGGCTGATAGTGTATTAGACAGTTGGAAAGGCAGTGCGGTCAGAATGTAAGATGCATCACTGTGAATCATGGAGGTGGAAACATGGGAATTCCAACCCCAGTGGCATAGAGAAGTGGAATCTGGAAGGCCATACTGACATAAAGCTCTACATAGTCCTGGCTGACAGGGCACCCCGTCTGTTTTTGTGCTGGGGCCAACAGACACTGTCAACAAGCTTAGGAAGGTAGGTTTATTTTGAGAATAAAAATTCCTAGCCAGGCAGTGGTGGCACACGCCTTTAATCCCAGCACTTGGGAAGCAGAGGCAGGCAGATTTCTGAGTTCGAGGCCAACCTGGTCTACAAAGTGAGTTCCAGGACAGCCAGGACTATACAGAGAAACCCTGTCTCAAACCCCCCACCCCTCCAAAGAAAATTCCTAAGGACATAGGTGAGGTTTGGGGAAGTGTGGGAGACATAAAGCTTTCAGAAATCATTGTGATGACAGGATTCATAAAAGAGGAACATCCCCCAAAGAGGAACTCAGTTTACATCTCACAGCGTTGTCCAACAATGTTCTACACTACAACGTGGAATGCCACATACCCATGGATACGCAACTGCTGTCTGTGAATGAGAAGGATGGTTTTGTCTGTTCCCCCATGTTCATACTCACCAACATAGACACTCACTGCCCCTATGTGGCCTTTCCATAGTTCTCAGCCCCTCCATACCTTGGGCTCCCCATCCTCACTGTTAGTCCCTAGACAAGGCTCTATCATTGTTACCATAATGAAATTGCCTCCTGATGCAGGAGGAATCTTGATAAGACGCATCCTTCTGATGAGGAGACGTCCTGAAGAGCCCCGTTGGTCCCCTCTTTTGTCCCCCAGCAACATGGCTATTTTGAATACTTTCTGCAAGTGTGATGGAGTGAGGTTGAGGGGTGGGTCAAGCGCCAGACATTCTCACCATGGCCATTCTCCTGATTTCTCTCACAACAGGATTGCAGGGGACGGCGGTATCTCTACAGGTGTCACACGTGGCTTATGGGACTTTGGCTCAGAACCCTCTGTGACACGCCATACCTCGTGGGAAGATGACGACGACGAGCCGAGGAGAGCGGCCTATACTTACACTGCTTTGGCTTCTCTTGGCCACAGCATTCTGCCTTGCTGATTTGAGTGAGTGTTTTCCTTCCGTTCTCAGCCTGCCCCACCGTCCCACAGAAGAGCTCCTTGTCCTAATATCAGATGGAAACATGAAGCATCTTAGAGTACTTAGGAGTACAACATCTCTACTGACCTTCAAACTGTACCACACCCAAGTACCCCAGATGAAAAATAATCAGGACAATACCACATTGGTTATAGTTTTGTACTTTAGTAATGTCAAATATACACTAGTAGAAGAGGAGTAGTATTAAAAATGCCTGCCTGTAGTATGTGTTTATTGTATGAGCAAAGCCATTTGCTTACTCTGTCAGTGTTACAAGAATGCTTTGAGTCAGGCGTTACTAGCCTCAGTTTACAGAAAGGCCAGAATTACACAGTTAAGAGGCAGCGGCACTGGATTCAGTCCAGGCCTGTCCAACTCCAGAGCTCTCGCTTTTATACTGCATTACCATTTACGTAGCAAAGGGACTTTCTGGAAACAGGTGGAGTGGGGAATGGGCACAGGTAGTTAGGTTACTGGGGGAGGAGTGGCTTGCCTGGGTGCTGAATTCTGGATGGCCACCTGGGTGCCATCTAGAGCTTCTCAAAAGGCAGTGGCAGCGGCGGCAGTGGTGTGGCATGGAGGCAGTGGTGATGGCAGTTTCTTGGGGGCCTCAGCTCATTGCTGCATTGATGTTCTTTTTCCAGATGAGGTTCCTCAGGTCATGGTCCAGCCCATGTCCACTGTCCAGAAGCTCGGAGGAACTGTGATCCTGGGCTGTGTGGTGGAGCCACCATGGGTGAACGTGACTTGGCGCTTCAACGGGAAGGAGCTAAATGGCTCTGATGATGCTCTGGGTGTCTTCATCACCCGTGGGACCCTTGTCATTGCTGCCCTCAACAACCACACTGTGGGACGGTACCAGTGTGTGGCTCGGATGCCTGCGGGAGCTGTGGCCAGTGTGCCAGCCACAGTGACGCTAGCCAGTGAGTGTACTTCTTTGCCACTCTGTGTGGGGTGATCTCACCTTCTCCCAATCTCTCTCTTTTCTCCTATCTCTACCCTATGCTGTTAGTCATAGCATTAAAGGGGCCCCAACTGCTGACATCTTTCAGGGTAACATGGTGGCTGCTCAACACTCTTGGGGGTTGTGATGTCCTGAAGAAGTTCTCCTCAGAGTAGGGTGATATGTAGAACATCTACATTGGAGTGAACAGTTCTGGGGGTCCAGAATTGGCCCCACCTCTCTACTTGGACAGTTGTTTTCATAAGCTATGACGCCTGCTTTCTGGGCACCCTTTACCTCTTCCCTCATCGTCAGAGTGATTTCAGTCAGGGTTTTAAAAGCAGGGCTATGGAGAGAGCCTGTGCACTCCAACATATTCCTAATGTCTGGAATAGAAGTTATTTAATTTTTCATTATAATTTGTGTGTGGGGTGTGTGTGTGTGTGTGTGTGTGTGTGTGTGTGTGTGAGAGAGAGAGAGAGAGAGAGAGAGAGAGAGAGAGAGAGAGAGGTTGACATCATTGTCTGTAGGCTTGTGATGTTGAATTCATGCTTTCTCATCTCTATTTTCTGGAATTATTAGGTTAAAAAAGCATAAAACCTCAGGCCAATATATGGAAGCCAAGACCTAAATGGCCTACACCTTCCCTCTCACCTACTCCACATACACAAAGATAATTCTGGTTGACTCAGTTTCCTTGTACTTCTTGACACACAGTCTTAAGTGGGACATAATTTGTATAAACAATTTAAGTATGTATTATAAGGATCCGATAAAAAAAAAAGTGAGGGTCAAGTGTCTTGATGGTCGCAGCTAGATGAGTAGCGTCACCTGGGACAGGTAATGCTAGTTGGCACTCTACATACCCTACTCATGTTGTTAGGCCATATGTTATGGGACAGTATGACACACTACCTTTATATGTGGTTGACACTTGATGTACAATGTCCTATGCATCAGGTGTTTATTATCTGATTTCTAGTTCTTTGTTCATAAGTCCTTCATAACAGTTACTGATCACATACTTTCCTGAACCCAGCAAAGCGGCCTCAATACTCATTCTTGTATGTTTAGCTTATAGCTGGGAAACAAAGAATTGCTTCCATCTTGGCCTCTTCCACATAAAGTGTATGTAGGACACAGGGAAACTTGTCAAGACTTTATGCATTTGGATATAAGCTTTGAGATTGCTAGGGCTTATTTTCTCCTAACTTCATAGTGTCCACTTAGCCTTGATAAGCTTGCTTCCGGCTTCCTTGTCTCAATCACCACTGGGCTTATGGGTAATGTAGTTCTAGGAAATGAGCTCCCCCATACCATAGAGCCAAGAGAGAAAACTTCTGCAACCTTGGTCTATTGAAGTCAGCTGCAATACTGAGGTACATGAGTTGTGAGCCCCAGAAAGAGAATGTCAAGGAATTGGGGAGCAGAAGAGCAAGGCCGAAAGGCTCCAACCTGGTTCCAGACCCCTAAGAGATCATCAGTGTGGATGAGTGTAGCAGGACTACACTGATGGTGTTCCTGATTTCTTAGGGAGTACTAAGTTTTACCCCTTCCTACAGGGCACAGGCAAAAGGTGTCTCTCTCCCTGAGCTTGACCTCGAGACAAAGTTCTCCCCACCTGACATGGAGCTACTCTCCTTCTCAGCAGAAAGCGTGCCATTCACTCTGAGCATCAGAGTCTCTAGGAGCAGGATAAGTGCTGGGCAAAGTCTAACCAGGCAGTCTCCTCGGGCTGTGCTTATAGGGATAGTTGGGGAGTGTTGGAAGGCTTAGAGGAAGATGGTAGAGATAAGTAGGAGTCATTGCATCTGGTCAAGAGTGGCCGAGATCAGGACCACGCTTCCTGCCATCAGACATTCCCTACATCCTGTTACCAATGTTATAGTTATAATTGCACTATAGGAAGTTTGGAATATGTAAAATGAAATGTGACCCCTAAGTCTATCATCTTCATATACCCTTGCTTGTCCTTGTGGCATATTCTCTTCCAGTTCTTATCCATACCCATATATTTATGTTGTTGAATAGAGAGAGAATCTCTTATAAGTACCACCCGTCAATAAAAAAGCCGATGGCCAATGAGCTGAGGTGGGAAATAGGAGGTGGGACAGTGGCAAAAAGAAGAGAGGATTCTGGGAAATCTCAAAAGAAAAAAAGGAGCTTCAGAGAGAGTTTGGAGACCACAGTCTGAGGAGACAGACTTAAACCAGCAGGTAGATGAACTCAGGGAGACACAGAGGAGATGTGAAGGAAGAAGCCAGCCAGGACTGAAGGAGAGATAACTAACCAACTGTACACACAGAATAATTTAAATGGGTTAAATAATTTATAAGCCAATTGGGGAACAAGCCAAAGCTTATGGGCTACGCAGTTAATAATAATTAGCCGTAGAGTCGTTGCTGTTGGGAACTAAGTGGCCAGAAGGAAAAATAGATTTAAAAAAATTGAATTAACAGTTGTTCTAATTTGAGTGAATAATACAGTTTCTAGTCTTATCTTTCCTGTTTGGCTCTATATGACACACATTTTCCTTTGGCCATGTGATAGATAGTTTACCTCTCTACTTCAATGAGTATAAAATGCAAACAGTAAAGCACAAAGTTCCTGGATCCTAAGTGACCTACCAGTGAGCTTCTGCACGTACGTTTAATGTATAGTATCACGTAACTGTCACTCTCACGCACCCCACTGTGTCCTTAGCTAGCTTACTTACTCTCCCCACTTCAGTAGCATTCTTCCACAATGGAGTGAAGTATTTCCTGTCACTGGGCAATTCATTCATTGTTCATTATTCCAAGTAAGATGTACCCTTCAACATTTGTGCCTTAAAGGAGCCTCTAGAAGAGAGATTCTATCTGCAAATGATCAGCGTGTGTCTGCAGACTCTGAAGATGCTCCTGAATTGTCTATCTAGCCTAATGAGGAGCCAGCCTGAACCTTTTAGTGTTTGGAGAAAGGGGAATTGCTGAAGAGGTGGTTTAGTTTGGGCCTCTCTGATTCAAAATAGATCCATGTGTGAGGAGATTCAATTTACAGTCTTTATTTAAAAAAAAAAAAAAAACTTGGCTCCTGCTTTCTCTGGTGCTTGAAGGGTGTGTGGTTGGCAGAGAAGATCGTGTGCTGAAGGGGAGCTGGTTTCATTTGAAAGCCAAGATGAAATGTCATTCAGACGAGAACCAAGGTGAAATGTTTGAGTCTGACTAGAAAGAAGGAGAACTTGGGGAAATGGGGTGAGCAGGTGGGGTGGGTGTCTTGCTGAGGAGGGCATGGGAGAGGGTTGGAGCTGTAACCTCCCAGGATTGAAGGAGGGAGACTTGGGCTGCCAGGAAGGCTGGTGGCAGACAGAGAACGGTGTGCTATCTTTGGGTTAACGCCACTGGAAGGTCTGGCCCAGACTCAGCAGTTAGATTAAGTTTCTTAGAACACATTCCTGAGCATAATGGATCTGTGTTTTGTTGACTGACTGGTGTACAAGGAGACTGGTCTCTACAGATGAGATTGCCAACGGCACCCTCTGCATTTTGAGTCAGGCAGGGCAGGAGAGTGTGTTTAAAGCTTCCTTGGGGGCCTTCTTTCATATGTTCATCTTCCATCTTCGAACAAAGCAATACTGTGTGGCCTATCTGGCAAAGTGCCTCATCATGGCTTCCTTCTAGAGACCATTGAGAGCCTTATAGGAGAGAATCAAGGATCTGGCTCGAGGATTCAAGGCCAGGGAGGCCCCTAGATAATTCTCCTGGCCCAGGCCTCTGGTTCTCCTGTGTTGATACTGGGAGGTAGACTTCAACCTGACCAGGTAGCATCAGCTTCTAGATTTTGGTAAAAATTGAGCTGGAAGTCCAGAATTCCTCGAAGAGTTTCACCCATGTTTTCCACACCTGCCCTGATGTATGGGTGGGAGCCATTTACTTTTACTGTGATCTGTGGATAATTGTCTTCCTCGTTTAACTCAACAGTTTTCAGCCTGTGGGTCACAACCCCTTTGGGCCAAATGACCCTTTCACAGGGGTCACCTTAAGGCCATCAGAAAACATATTTTTATTATGACTCATAACTAGCAAAATTACAGTTATGCAGTAGCAACAAAAATCAGTTTTTATAGTTGGGGGCTACCTCAACATGAAGAACTGCATTAAAGGGTTGAAGCATCAGGAGGGTGAGAACCAGTGGTTTAACCTAACCTTGCTTTTTGGTAATGTTCTCCTACTACTAAAGCTATATTGCAGATCTCCTGGTCAGCCTTATACTTGATATTTAAAATCCCTTTGACTCCTTCCTTCCTTCCTTCCTTCCTTCCTTCCTTCCTTCCTTCCTTCCTTCTTTCTTCTTTCATAAACATTTTACTGCATGGCTACAACTCTATGTGGCTCAACCAGAGTCAACAGCAGATATCTAGGGAACTCTAGGCTTCTTCCTGACCCTCAATTTCACCTGTGAGATTCTCAGCACTGCACTATGGGTAGTCACAATGGCTCTGAAAGGAAAGTGCTGGAATCTAGTAGTTGTTCAGTCCAGGAGGCTGGATATCTTAGCTGCTCTTTAGGTGTAAGCCAAAATCCTCAAGAAGTGAGTTCTAATGCCTGTGAGAAAAAAAAAAAATGAAAGCAAGCTTGCAAAGACACAGCAAGCATACTTCTTCTGTGCCCTTTATGTAGATTGTCAGCAGAAGGGTGGGGTCCAGATTAAAGGTGGATCTTCCCACTTCAAAGATAACGGATTAGAACTGGGTCTTCCCACTTTAAATGATTTAATTAAGACAGAAAGAGAGAGAGAGAGAGAGAGAGAGAGAGGATGGAGGGAGGAAGGAAGGAAGGAAGGAAAGAAAGAAAGAAAGAAAGAAAGAAAGAAAGAAAGAAAGAAAGAAAGAAAGAAAGAAAGAAAGAAAGAATAATCCCTCACAGGTGTACCCAGCCATTTGGATTTTAGTTAATGCCAGATGTAGTAAAATTGACAACCAAGAATATCCATCACACCCTCCCAGAGGATAAAGGCACCAGCTTCATGCAGCCTTCTTGACTTGGTATCTGTATGTTGTCAGGAATTGCTTTGGACACATTCAACAATTTCATTAAGGCCTTTGTGTTATGAAGCTTAATTTGTTGATATTTTATTTGCATGTTGTGTCTTGATTTTTTTTTACTTTAAATTCATTTTAACACATACTATATTTCCTAGCCTCTCTAAACCTCCCCTCACACTTCTTTTAGAACAGAGAGGTAGAGAGGCTAAAAGAAAAGGAAGTATGCAGGCTAACCAGTGATCCCAAGAACTTTATCTCTAGCCATTACTATGATGCTCTTCCTAAAACATATTCTACTGACTCGGTTCATTATCTAGCCCCCTTTAGCCTAGCTTCTTCCTCAGATGCTCACTGCCTAACAAATGTATTCTATCCTTAGAGACATCGTTCAGTAAGGCAAAATCAAAACCAGTGAGCCCATCTAGGGAAGCTTCAAACCATGACTTCCCCAGTGTTGACTTCTCTGTTTGGACATTTTGAAGGCTGGCATCTTAACTGGGATGTGTTTAGGATTTCCAGTACATCCCAGAAAGATCTGGTCACCGTTATTGAGGATTTCTCTGTCTAATGGAGAAAATGACATTCCATTTGGCCCTCTAAGTTGTCCGACAAAGATGTGCACATGTTTTAATAGGGGCCAAACGACTAGCAATTATTTATTTCAATTTTGGAAGGTGAGATTACTGAAAAAGACTCAGGAATTGAATCTTAAAGAATGTGTGTGGCTCTGCTTTTATCTTTAATATTTTAAATCTTTATATGCCACGATCAAGCCTTTAACAATTGAATTCAGCCATCCACATGGTGGACAGACCTAGGGACTGTCTGGAAGGACGAGGATTCTTCCATAGTGAATACAACCAAGTTTTAAATTTTTTTGTTTTTATATGTATGGGTATTTGGCCTGTGTGTACATCTGCATACCATGTGTATGCAAGGCGCCCAAGGAGACCAGAAGAAGGTACAGGATCTCCTGGAACTAGAATTACAGATGGTTGTATGGGTGCTTGGGACCAAGTCTGGGCCCTCTGGAAGAGTAGGTACTGCCTTTAACCACTAAGCTAGCTCTCCAGCTTTTTCCTATCATCCCACCACCACCACCAAAGTTAGTCATCCAGCCTCTATTATTTTAGGCCATTGTCCAGGCTGTCTTTGACTCACTCTCTTGTCCTTTTACCTTTGAGGAATGTACATGCTGTGGTTCAGAAGGGAGTTATAAGGTTAGGGATTTTTTTTCTTTCCCTGTAGTAGCATCACCAACCCCCAACACATACCAGTCTGGCACAGTCTGGTTGTGACTCCCAGAGAAAACAAGAAGTAGCCAGTTGCTCCAAATTGAAGAAAAAAACAAAAACAAACAAACAAAAAAACCACCGTAGAGCCGCTTGGCTGACTCGTGGACTCCTGTATGAGCCCTTTGCTTTGGGATGAAGGGATGTTGGAATAAAGAAGAGTTGGGGGAGAAAGGAAAACACAGGTGGGTTTCTGAGCTGCCCCAGGAGGGCAGTCTGCAGCTGAAACCAGGGCAGGGACAGCTCCGTGGCAGCCAAGACTTGGAAAGGGAGGACAGGCTTAGTTTGAAATTTACTGCTTTTAGTGGTAAATGATGTGTTTGACTTGGCCAGGTGAGGAAAAAAAATCATCCAAAGATCCTCAGACCCAGAAGGCCCTAAGCAGCTGAATATGTTAATAAAAAAAAATAATAAAAATGCCAATGGCTCTAGGCAGGAGGTATAACTAATTTCTTCTCTTTTTCGGTAAATAAGTCATGAAATTATGAGAATTCTCCTTGGTATTCTGGTAGAATCTTCAAATGGCATCAGCAACAGGAATCTTATGTGGCCTGGAACAAGCACTTCCACAGACCAGGGCTAAACTCTGCACAGAGCAGCTCACTTAAGAGCAGATATCTGCCTGAGGCAGCAGGGAGACCAGCGTCATAGTAGGCACAGTCTACCAAACTGACCTCAAGCCTGTGGCACTTTTACTAAGAATACTTTGAAAGACTCATAGCACCCTTCCCCCAATTCTTTGTGTACTCAGTCACCTATTTACACACTTACACAAAATTATAGGTCCATTATCTAAGCTAAGAGAAAATAAGAAGGCCATAAGACACCCATTGCTTCGAGGATGGGCAGAACATTGATTCGGCTGTCTTGAAACCAATGGACCACTGGTTGGAAGGACGCAAGATGAAAAGGGATGATTTGGTGGCTTGATAAGTTTCTTCATGCTCTGCTTTGGTCTATGTGAGAGATTTTAGTGATTTCTACTTGGACCTTACTTTTAGACTTCCAACCACCTTGGAATGTGGTGAGCAGTTAGAACTAGAGAACATATATGAATTAAAGCATCATCACTTAACAAAAAATAAGTAAATAAAAACAAACAAACACACAAACAAACAAAAACCCAACCAAGCCAGCCACACAAGCAACAAACCAACCAACCAACCAACAGCCCACCATTGTTTTTCTATAAAGAAAATGGTACTGAGCCTGGTGGTGGTGATAGTGCACGTATTTAACTCCATAGAGGCAGAGGCAGGCAGGTCTCTGAGTTCAAGGCCAACATGGTCTACAGATAAAGATTCAGGACCGCCAGGGCTACACAGAGAAACCGTGTCTCGAAAGAAAGAAAGAAAGAAAGAAAGAAAGAAAGAAAGAAAGAAAGAAAGAAAGAAAGAAAGAAAGGAAGAAAGGAAGAAAGGAAGAAAGGAAGAAAGGAAGAAAGGAAGAAAGGAAGAAAGGAAGAAAGGAAGAAAGGAAGAAAGGAAGAAAGGAAGAAAGGAAGAAAGGAAGAAAAGAGAGGGAGGGAGAGAGAGAGAGAGAGAGAGAGAGAGAGAGAGAGAACTTCAGGGACCACAGGGTACAGCTCAAGCCCCAGTAGCAACAGCCCCACCCAGCACAGCTCTGCCTCTGTTTTGTAGTCTCCTTTCCATTCCCATCTCACCCTTTCAGCTGGCTCAATCTGTGTTCAAGACTCCCTAGGAATCTTTTATTGCCTCTTGTACCTTCTAAAGGTATGGTGCTGGCAGAAATGAGAGTTCTATGTCTTCACCTGAAGGCTACTAGTGGAAGACTGACTTCCAGCCAGCTAGGATGAGGTTCTTAAAGCCCATACCAACAGTGACACGCCTACACAGAGGCCACACCTCTAAGTAGTGACCCTCCCTGGGCCAAGCATATTGAAACCATGACCACACACTTTCAGTTAACCAAGTGAACAGGCTCTTTAGGAAAGCAACAACAAAAGCTAGTACACTTTAATGCAGCATGAGCTAAGACCTACGAGTGGGGCTATTTTCCCTTTGAGGTGTTTTTTCATGTGAAGTGGGCAATCCATTCTTTTTGCAGTTTTGTCCCTATGGCATTGTTTCCTACGACTTCTTGTTTGGTCCGTGTTTATAGTTGAAACTTCCTGTGTTTTCTGTGTTTCCCCTTGAGTGGAATGGATAATTCTCCTGCACATTTGTGCTAACTTTGGCTAATCCTAATTTCACAATGTGTGTGTGTGTGTGTGTGTGTGTGTGTGTGTGTGTGTGTGTGTGTTATATAGAAAGAGTGAACAAGGAATTTGTTAAAACAGGTTGATGATACAGAAGGGCTTTTAAAAAAAAAAAAACAGATGGAAGTCAAAAGTGTAAAGAAGGACTGGAGAGATGGCTCAGTGGCTAAGAGCACTGACTGCTCTTCCAGAGGTCCTGAGTTCAATTTCCAACAACCACATGGTGGCTCACAACCATCTGAAATGGGATCTGATGCCCTCTTCTGGTGTGTCTGAAAGCAGCTATAGTATAGATGTATACATAAAATAAATAAATACTTTTTTAAAAAACGTGTAAAGGATATTAAACAAAATGGAGGGCTGGCAAGATGGCTCAGTGAGTAGCCTCACTTGCACGGCAGGCCTGGCACTTGAATTCGACCACCAGATCCTACAAGCTGGTGGAAGATGGCTTCTGAGAGTTGTCACTATGGCACATCCATGCGAGTGCGCATATGCACGTGCTTGGGCCCCTGACAGATGTGTGGGAAGAAAGAAGGGTCACATGAACCTGTCTGTCCCCAGCATAGTGGTCCTGCCTCTCCAACCTGGAATTCTGTTTACAAGCGCCTGCTGAAGATATCTGTTCCCTTTGGAGCTGCTAGGCTCCTGTTTCCACCCTCCTCTCTCTCCCTGGGCTGGCCACCCGCCCTGTCAAAAGACTGTGCTGGGATCCAGCTTTGCCTCTGATGAGTCCAGACCACCAGGATTTACATGAATTTTCCCATTGCTGAGTTTGTATTTATATTTATATTTGGATGATCAGAGAAGTATGTGTGATGTGGGTTGTTGGCAAGTAAATCTTTTTCTCCTCTCTCTTTCTTCAATGTATTTTTTTTCCCAAACTCTCATCGGGTCCAAAAGAAACTGCAGCTTTTTGTGTGCCAGCACTACCTCGCAGAGGCACTGCAGTCAGAGAAATGAGTATGGTTGCAGACATCTCTCCATGCATCTGGCTGCCAGACTCCGTGGAGACGTGGCTCCATCTTTGAGGACTAATCACATTTCATGTTCTCTTATGTCTTTTAAAAATATTTTTTTTAATTGGTTCAAGCCAAAAAAAATTCCTCAAGCCTTAAGCCAGTTTATTGCAAATCATTTAATAACATTGCAAAATAGATTCTTTTTTTTTCTTTCCTTCCCCTCACATGCCTGCCTCTTTATGCCTTCTCTCTTCTCAGCTTCAATTCTCTCTCTCTTGTCTTAACTAGGATTTTTTCTTTTTCTGCCTTTACTTCCTGCCCTCTTTCATCTCTCCTCCATTCTTAGTCTTTCACCTTTCAAATGTGGGAAACCACACCTCAGCTGAGGGAAAAAACAACATACACAATAAGATTTGACAACTAACCTCGTTTGGCAGATGCAAAAACTCCCCCCCCCCAATAGAAACTGGTTTTTATTTAAATAAAAGACAGCATAGCATGCTTTCATCAGAAAGTGTGTTTGAGAAATTTCATTTCGTGTTTCCATGACTGTCAGGAAAGAGTTTTGTTTGGAGCCAAAATTATTTGTACAATTGGATTGGCAGGGGGAGAAAAAAAAATCCCAAAGAGAGCAAACATATTTTTCCACTGTCCTGGCTTGCCAAGCAAGGCACAAAGCTGGCATCTACAGCTTCCTCCTCAAATTGTATGCAGCTTAGGGCAGCCTGCCTTGGACTGTTGGTGGAGGAGGAGCCCAGGACCATGCTGGGGACACCATTCTGGTGTAGGACTGTGATCTCTCTTATGTTGACCTTAACCTATCTCCTCTGTTAGATCGGAAGCCCCCCACTGTCCAGGACCTATCTTATATCCTTTGTATTTTCTGTGAAAATTCTGCATACCAGAATGTCTGAGCAAAGGCGTCCATGAGGCTTGAAAGGATGGAACTGTGCTAGGAAACACTGGTTTGGGCCGGCCTGGTGAGTTACAGTGCTGTTTGGCTTTAGTGGTCTATGTGCCCTGACTACCCATTGGCAAGCGCTTAGTCATTTCCTGAGATGCTCAGCTTCTGAGAAGCCTGCCCAAGCCATAACCCCAGACACTTTCCAGGTGCCAGGCTCCCTGAGCTCACGAGCACCATCAGCTGTCACTTTACTTGGTCCCCTGTCCTTAGCAGGTGGCTTTTGTGGTTTTCCATTGGCAAGGTACTTTTCTTCAAAGATAACTCATGGGTGAAGCAAAGCCATTGGGTGTGCCTTAGACAACCAAAGGATTGGGTGAGGTGTGCGACCCCCTGTCCATCGGTAGAACCGTTTAGGGCTCAGGAAAGCCCAATACTGCCCGAGACCACTTACAGAAGCAATGCCACATCTCCTCTGCTTTCTTCAGTGTCACACCTAAATCCTTCTATGAAGCTGTGAATCAGGGATTCATCCAGAGAAGGCACTCAGCATCTCTTCTTCCTTGTCTATGGGCCATTCTCCAAAGTGATTAAGGTACAGAAAAAGACCACAGGCCAGAGTGCCACCATCAGCACAGTGTCTTCCCAAGCTCTGCAACCTCAGCTTCGTAGACACAACAAGCCGCCACAGGGGCAAGTTGAGGCTCGGAGGCCATGAGAATTGAGGAATAGAATTGACAACAGTAAGCCCAGAAATTTGCCCGTGGCTCTGGGGCTGCTCGGCAGCAGTGGCTTTGCCAAGTGAGCCCCATGCAGTGCTGGATGGGTGGATCCCAGCCAAACCTCAGCAGATAAGTGCAGGCTTGTCCCCTGATCTTTGAGAACACAGGGGGAGCAGGGGACCAGACTGTGTGTGATAAACGCCTTCATGGAGAGGGGGTGGCTGGGGACTCCCACAGCATCCAGCAAAGGTGCCATCTTCCCTGCCTGAAAAGAAAGAGCTTTCGTCATTTTACCACCTGGGAGAAGGCGGAGGGAAAAACACTTTGAAAAGTGGTGGTTTGGGTTATACAAGGATCTTGGAGCTGAGACCCTAGATACTCTGTAACTGGACGTGTTATAGAGTAAGTTTCCAGGAAGAGGTAAGTCTTCAGTTAGGATTTAACAGTTTGTATTGAGGGTACATAGGCATATTCCTCCAAGGATTATAATTTAATTCACAATTCTAACTTTTATTATTGTTATTGCTGTTTTGGTTTTATGAGACAGAGTTTCTCTGTATAGGCCTGGCTGTCCTGGAGTTTGCTCTGTAGACAAGGCTAGATCTTGAACTCACAGAGATCTACCTGCCTCTGCCTCCTGAGTTCTGGGATTAAAGGCATGTGCCACCACCACTTGGTTTGTTCTATTTATTACTAAGAGCTTCTTATTAAAGGCAGAATGAGGAGGACTAGAAAGAGGTTGAAAAGTTCAAATGGGCTCAAGATCAAATGTGCCCTTATGTGGTTTCACACATGCACCTCACCAGGTAGGAAGTGCTTATAAATATCTCTCATATGTTGTCTGATTTTCCCGTGGCCAAGAGAATTGGGGCCTGACGTTCCCTTTAGGTGGAAAGAGGAAGTATAGAACACAGCACACAGTGAGAATTTGGAGAATTGTCTATAGACAGTGCATCTAGGCATCTTACAGGACTAACACAGTTGGAATATACAGCTTCCCTTTGGAATCTGGCCTTTTCAGGAGAAACGGCTAAGCAAAACTCTGTTTAGAGCTCAAAATTTGATGGGCTTTCTGAGGAACTACTGTGACAGTAAGGCGTGTTAGTAACCTCAGATGTGACCTCAAGGACCAGGGCTTTTGACCTAGGGAGACCTGAGAAATGAATGGATCTACTGGCAAATGTAAAGAAGAGGCTGGAAGAATGAGCAGAGAGGATACAGGAGTAGGTGAGGGAAGGTAAGAGATTAAAGCTGAAAAAAACATTCCTGCAACACATTTCTCAAGCACACAGATGACAGGCAAGGACAGGTGTGTGTCCTATCAAGCCATTTCCCATGAAACTTGAGCCATCCTTCCGCCAACAGAGGCCTGCTAACCCATTTGTAACTGAAGGCCTGCCCCTTATTCCCAGTGAGGCATTGTTGAAGGCCAGGAAACTTTTCTGCAGAACAGGCTACTTGCTCCCCTTCATGAGAGGCATGTCTCCGCATCTGCCTGCTGCTAATAGACTGTTGTGTTATTGATCACGGAGTCTCTTCCATCTCTGGCCTCCTTCCTGGCCAGAAACACGAGGAATGGGGGCCCTGGTTTTTTACATCATTCATCACTTCATTACTCCACCTTTGATCCCTTAGTGAATTCTTACTGCAGCCGCCAAACTGAGAGGGATAGGAATGGCAGTTAGGACTTAAGCTTAGGGGGCACAAGGAGGGGACGGCAGCAAAGACCAAACTGCTGCTTATTTGTTTTGAAGCCAAGAAGTCTTGCCTTCCAGTGAGCTCTTGTGAGGAATGGGGCACCCAGATGGGGTGTCCAGGGTCCTGCCCACACAGGCTGTTGTGCACATGTTGGCATCAGAACAAAAGGAGAGTTGGGTTGCATGGCTGACCAGTGCCCAACTTCATGCCTGCCTGAGTCCTCAGCCTTCTGTTTCTGCTCTAGCAGTTGTCAGAGGGTGTAGCAAGAGCCAAGAGGGGCGTAAGGAGGACCCAGTGTTCTAGCACTTGGTGGTGAGGTGGGGGGGGGTGCTTGGTGGAGCACATACTTCACGTCCTGATGAGCCTTCCGTTGTAGTGGAGGCAGAAGCCTGGGGACATTATGATGGAGTTGGCTTTCTGGTGCCAAGCTCCTTTAGCTTGCTCACATGTTTCTTCAAAAATGATCTGCTGGGCTTAAGTATATTGTTGCTTGGGGCAATTTTCCTTGGAATGATGTAAAGAAAGAAGACGTGGGTGTTGGGGATGGGGTGGGAGGGGAGGGGACAGCTCCTGGTGGGGTTAGCTTTAGATTTATTAGAGCATGGAGGAAAATGGTTCTCAGTGCCTGAGGAATTTTCCAGATGCTTCTGAAGTGCTGTTGCTCACAGCTCGCTTTGTGGGGCGCTTCCTTCCTTGCCAGGTACAAGGCACCCCACCCTGAAGGAGGATCAGCGCCTTTGCATGGTTTCAGTGAAATGTTTTTTTAAAGGAGTGGCATTACCTGTGTTCAGCTGGAACACGGGCCCAGGCATCCCCTCTCCCATAGCTCATCTTCTTCCTCTCAGAGTGAAGCTCACTCATGGTCCTAACCTAGAGGCTCAGCCAGATCAGGGCTACGTAATTTACAGGGCCCCGGTGCAAAATGAAAATGTAGGATCCTTTGTTTAGGAGTTAAGATGGCTCAGCAGTTAAGAGTGATGGCTGTCCTTCCAGAGGACCTGGGGTTCAATTCCCAGCACCCTCATAACCCGCAAAACAGCACACAACTGTCTGTAACTCCAGTTTCAAGGGGATTGGATGCCATCTTTGACTTCCCAGTCACTAGACATTCTTTTTCCAAAATAACTGCCCTTGGTCGCACTTTAGTTAAATGCTTGTAGAACATTTGTGTTAGGGTCTTGTGCTTGAGCTCACGACATAAACCAAGCTTTTTGAGAGAATTTGGGTTCATAGGTCGTGTAAATGGGCATCCAACTTGTGAAGCTTAGTTTCCATGATATTAAGTCATTGAACATCTACTGTCATTGTGGGCCAAGACCCAAATTAGGCTTAGAGAACACATATGAACAAGTCTTGGCCCTGTCCTTAGTAAGTTTAACACTGAAATGAAAGGGACAATGATCTTTTCATAAAAAAGCAGTGGGCTTTCTTCTCTACCATGGCCTGACTTACAACTTCTAGAAAGTTCCATTAAGTAGAAAACTTCCTTGACCTTGCCTGGTGACTTGATCACCAGGTTCCTCTGTGATGACTCTAGTTGATTGTGGGCAGTTATTTCTCATGTTTTGTGAGAAACCTTATTTTTGCCCGTCCAGCTTACCTTTTCTGAGTGGCCCATGGAAACAACACTGCAGGCAGGTAGAGTCTTGCAGTGAGATTGCAGGAAACCCAAGGCTAAGCAAAGTTTGGAAAGATCTGCGCTTTGAGAATGGGCTCCCATGGCTTCCTCAGTACCACATTGAAAAGAGCGTCTGGGTAAAATATTTTTTGGCCCTTTCTTTGTATTCTATTAGCTTTATTCCTTCTCTTAAAATAGGTCCAGCTACAATCCTAAAAACCAAGTTTCCTGTTCAGAATGTGGTTTTGTTGTAGAAATGGCCCAGCTTTTCAACAGCATCGGTGATTTGGCCCATGCAAAGAAATTTGTTTTTAGACACATGGATTGTTTAGGAAACATCCTGCCCCTGCTCCAGATGGCTCTTCATCCTCTCTCCTTTCACACTGGTTGTCCCACAAAGCTGACACAGAAGAAATAGCCGCAGGATGCCAAAGGATGCTGAAGCCTGTGTCTGGATCCTCAGCTCCTCTCAGATTGCACAGTGGGGTACCAGCTGAGGTGTCCTTGGAGATTCCTTATCATCTAGGAGAAGAGTCAGTAGGGTACCCACATGCCAAGGGCAAGCTTCGGCTTAGAGAAGGGGTTGTGAGAGAAAGGGTGTTTGAGAGTGGCAAAACTCATGACTGGAAGCCAACTCATAGGTCCAAGCTGACAGCCCATATTCTGCTCGAGACAGCTTTCAGATTGCCCTCTCTGTTCTGCTCTCTCTGGAGATCTCCAGAGAGCTCTCTGCTTGAGACAGCTTTCTCTTGGTATTATAAAATCTCTCTGGATAGCTCATCTCTTGTAGGCCAAAAGCCCAGTCTTTTATTTTACATGTCAATGCTGTCTTTACCCTAGGTTCCATGTTGATTATTCCACGCATCAGCATCCCATGACCCCAGCCCCTTGATGCTTAGGAAAAGACAGCAAACGTAAGCACAGACAATAATATAGCTGGTAGGACCCTGCCCTGAAATTACTACTCTGACCACTCCTGGACATAAATTAGCTCTGACCCAGGCTGACCTTGAACTCAGGAATCTACCAGCCTTTGTAAGCACAAACAATAAACTTAGCTGGTTGGGATCTTGCTCTGCAATCACCACCCCCTAAATCTCTTTATCTCCTTCTTTAGCATCTTTCTGACAAGCTGGATCATAGCATAGCTGCCTCTGTTCCCTGAGACCTGTGAAGCTCCTTATACAATTCATATTGCATCCTTATATTTTGCATAGTTGGGAAATTATTTATTTTTGAACTCACATTTTCAGCGATCTTTCCCACAGTCTTAAGAGCTGTCCTGAAGGTCACAGCATTCTACCATTTTTCAGAGACATAGACAGGCCTTCACCTCCCACATTCATGCTGTCTCTGATTAGTATTAACCTTGGCAGAAGGGACATTCCGCAGAGGAGGAACGTGAAAATATGTAGACTGTTATACAAACAAGCCTCAAGTCCACAGCAACCATCAACACTCATGGAGGCTCATGCTTTGCTGGCTCTGTTACAGGGGCAGGAAACCATGCCATACTGTCCCTTACATGGATATGCCAGACTTGGCATCCACCTATCACCCCAAGAGAGGAGTAGTCATTAGAGACAGTAGATTCTGAGCAGTGGCATCTTGGCTATGATCAAGGTTGGAAACTGAGTCACTTTTCTCCTTCTTCGAATGTATGAGAAGAACCTGGGAGGCTGTTCTTGATGGAACTGGATGAAAACATGAGCGCTTCTTTTTGTCTTTCTCTTTAGTCCCCATTTATAGAACCTTCTGATGGCTGTGCCTGGACCTTTTGTGCCCTGACTATGACCATATCTAGGACAGCTGTGTAGAGCCAGCTCACTCTGAGAGCTCAGTGTCACAGAAGAAACTGTTCCGGCCACCTTCTAGCAGGGTTCTCCATGTCTTCCCAAACTTACGTTTATATACACCTCAAGTTGAACTACATCTGGTGATGAGGGCTGTGCAGCAAACAATCCTTACAAACCTGCACATACCTCCCTCCGGAGTCTGAGAATTTCCTCAGCATTCTCTTAGGGCCCGGAGTGAATGCTGAATTCATTTATTGTGACTCCCAATGGGAACCCACCTGGGAAGGCACACTGACATTCTCCATCCAGGTCTAATAGGAACCTTCCTTTCTCTTCACAGATCTCCAGGACTTTAAATTAGATGTTCAGCATGTGATTGAAGTAGACGAGGGAAACACAGCCGTCATTGCCTGCCACTTGCCTGAGAGCCACCCAAAAGCCCAGGTCCGGTACAGTGTCAAACAGGAGTGGCTGGAAGCCTCTAGAGGTAAGGAATGGGCAGGAAGCCCGGGAGAGCTGGCTTCTGACTGCTTTCATTTGTGTCATCTGTTGCTACCTCCCTGAGTCCCCATGATAATGTTGACAGCCCCAACCTCAGGCTAGCCAGCTGTCCTGTACTCTGCCATTTGGCTCACAAAGATCTTAAGAGGGTAGTTTCCATGATGGAGTTCCTCTGTCCTGTCACGGAGACTTAACTCATCTTGTGGGGCCCTGGAGGGTGTTGCCAAACGCTCAGCACATGACTGGTTCCTGATACTCCCCGTTCAAGCCCTTGTCACAAGGCATGTAGAGAAAGGCTGCCTGACAAGCCCAGAGTCTCCAGAGCTCAGGGTTCCCTGGTGGGAAAGGATCTTCCCACACACAGCAAAGCAATCTTTTGGTGGGACTGCATAGCTCCCCCATTTCCTGGGTACTGTGGTAATCTTAGCTCTCCCAGCTTCCTGTTCAGACCACAGTGGGCATGATGGCTGGCCTAGGAGAGGCCACCGTGCTTCACCGTGCCAACAAGGAAGCGTATGTCCATTAAAATGAAGTCAGCGCACCTTTACAACAAACTTACACATAAGGCCAAGTTAATTTAACTTGCCTGGCCTTGTCACTCAAAATGCATACTTTCCATAGTATAGACTATTTTTTTCGGTTATGAAAAGAATATATTTTGTGATTGAAATCTTAGGAAAGGAGGAAGAATCTCAGAAAAGTCAGAAAGCAGCTCTTGAAATGTAAGCACCCTGGCTCAATCACTCAGAAATAGAGGACAAGAGATAAGAGAGAACGGGAACTCTAAGCCTTGGCCAGCGTGGGGGGGGGGGAGTGTTGGCAGCAGCCTGGGACAAGATTCACTCCATCTGGCAGTTGTCTAAGCAGATCACACCTGGGTGGCCCAGGGGCAGGCAGGCACCAAGCTTGGTGACACCCTGAGTCCCAGGAGGGGCCACCAGGACAGAGCTCAGAGCTGACTGGAGGCCAGTGCTTTGCCTGCCAGGAAACTGCGGGCCACCCCTGTTGCTGGGCTGTCCAGAAGTTGCAAATCTGCCTCCTGCCAAGCAAACCTGAACACACGCTTCAGCCCCGCCCACCAGTAACCCTCTTGGACGAGGAGCGGAGAAAACCTGCCAGGCCAGCGAGGAACAATATGGTGTCTCAGTGGCTGTCACAGACAGGACAATGGTTAGGGGTCAGAATAGTCCTCTTCAGTAGAAGGATTTCACTAGGAAGGTGGCTTAGAGTGAGGACTGTTACACAGATGGGTAGGAAATGCTAAAGTCAGTGAGATAACGCACCTCTTCCCCACTGGCGGGGCTGGAGGCTCAATCTTAATAGTGTTTTAGCAACAGACGTTCTGCCATTTTATAAATGGATCTAAGAGGCTGACTGATGTCTCTGGATCACGCCTTATCCTGTAGACCTAGAGCTCAGGCCCAGGCTAACCGTAGCCCTGCATCCTCTCTATCTTCCCCTAACTCCCCTGAGAGTGTAAGATGAACCTCAGACACGCACTAACTCAGAGGCAGGCAGCCAAGCAGCCAGAAGCCTGTAGTTAGTCACTTCCTTACTCTGGCGCTCCGCCCACACGGTACTAAGTTTTCTGGGGAGAACAGCATTTCAGGCTTTCTCTGATTGTCTCTTGGGACCCCTTATGTCTAGGGGAGTTTCGAACTGTGAGATTCTGGGCCCGAACTCACTTCATCTTGCTTCTTCCCTACCGTCTCCACAGACAACTACCTGATCATGCCATCGGGGAATCTCCAAATTGTCAATGCCAGCCAGGAGGACGAAGGCATGTACAAGTGTGCCGCCTACAACCCAGTGACCCAGGAAGTGAAAACCTCTGGCTCCGGCGACAGGCTGCGCGTGCGCCGTAAGGACCAGGCTCGCTTGTCATTTCTGGGGTAGTGTGAATAAGGCCCAGCAAAGCTGGAAAGCGAGAGGAGGATCTGGGGTCACAATGGACCAAGTTCAGGGTCCCTGAGCCTAGAGGTAGAGTGGGGATAGCGTCCCAGCCTTGCTTACCACCACAGCTCATCACTGTGGAAGGCGACTCCCTTTGCCTTTTACTCCGCGTAACTCTGCAAGAGGGATGACTTTGCTGGACACCCTTGTGGGTGGCCTCTGGGCCTACCCTCTGCTCCTTACTCCTAAGTTGTGCCCAATGTGTCCTCTGCTGAAAATATACACAGGCGCACAAGCTCCCCCATTCAAGTGTGAACACACTCACCTCCTGAGCGCCCCTCAAGGTTCCCCAAGTGAGCTGCTACTGAGCACCCGAGGTAGATATCCTCCCAGAGCCAATGGAGCAAGACGTGTTTTACTCTTCTTCCTGAGGAGGAATAGAGAGTCTCCAAAACTTTACGGGCCACTCACTGGCCCATAAAGTGGATCATGAGGCAGGCTCTGTAGGGACCCTGGGATAGCGGCACACTGGAGAGTCACTGCCTTTCAGCCGTTCGATCTGTGCACTTTCTCCCCAGCTGTGAGAAAGATGGCGGCTTTCTATCTTGAGCACCAGA
This sequence comes from Mus minutoides, assembly GCA_902729485.2. Lineage (NCBI taxonomy): Eukaryota > Metazoa > Chordata > Mammalia > Rodentia > Muridae > Mus > Mus minutoides. The sequence goes on along the minus strand of LR753486.1, from coordinate 163,369 downwards.
AAGAAGCACTGACTTGTGTTTGGGGGCTTTGTAAGAAATGTCTAATTTTCAACAGTGGCTCCTGCTCAACTTAGAGGGTTCCTCACCCTGTAAGGGACACACTCCCTTAGATGTTGAGGTCGAGTAGGGGCCTAGCAGATCCTCAAAGTGAGTGCCTCACTTTGTCCTCAAGCTCAGGGGTACTTCCTGAAGTCAAGCAGGAAATGCTTTCTCTCTTGGCACCCTCATTTTTCTGTAAGCCCTTGTAGCTTACAAAAAAAGACTTAAGTTACGTTCAGGGCAGGAGTAAAACCTTGCTCCTGACAAGCGGTGTTTCGTTGGCTATGCTGTAAGCTCAGAGGGGTTGCTTCATCTCAAGTTCATGCTCTTTGGAGCCCTTCTGGAGCTGGGCCATCAGAGACAGGCTCGAGGAAGTCCAAATCTTACTCTGTGTGTCCTCCTTCCCCATTCCAGGGTCCACCGCTGAGGCTGCCCGCATCATCTACCCACTGGAAGCCCAGACTGTCATTGTCACCAAAGGCCAGAGTCTCATACTGGAGTGTGTGGCCAGTGGAATCCCACCACCTCGAGTCACGTGGGCCAAGGACGGGTCCAGCATTGCCGCCTATAACAAGACTCGCTTCCTGCTGAGTAACTTGCTTATTGACACCACCAGCGAGGAGGACTCAGGCACCTACCGATGTATGGCCAGCAATGGGGTTGGGGATCCCGGGGCAGCTGTCATCCTCTACAACGTCCAGGTGTTTGGTGAGCTTCCATGGGCTTCCTCTTCCTTAATCTTCCCACTCATCTTCCTGGCTCTTCTAGAAGCATTGTCTTAGATAGGATTTTACTGCTGTGGACAGACACCATGACCAAGGCAACTCTTATAAGGATAACATTTAACTGGGTCTGGCTTACAGGTTCAGAGGTTCAGTCCAGTATCATCAAGGCAGGAACATGGCAGCATCCAGGCAAACATCGTTCAGGAAGAGCTGAGAGTTCCACATCTTCATATGAAGGCTGCTAGCAGAATACTGGCTTCCAAGCAGCTAGGATGAGGGCCTTAAAAGCCCACACCCATGGTGGCATACCTACCACAACAAGGCTACACTGACTCCAACATGGCCACACCTTCTAATAGTACTACTCTTAGGCCGAACATATACAAACTATCACAAGCATATAACCAACTCAGAAAGGGTTCTACTGTGAAAGGCCATGGAGCTGATAAATAACAAAGCACTCTGGGAAGACAGAGCTTCAGAACTTAGGCCCTGGATATTGGTGTAGTCTTTGTCACCTAGACATCTCGCCCCACCCGAATCCTCCCATAGGACGGACCCAGCAGCCAGTGAGGAGAAAGCCAATCAGAGGCAGCATCTCTCATCTTGCTTGTGTGGTCCCAGAGATGGGAAAACACAGCCTTCCTCATTCTGATCTGTTTCCTCCACAGAACCCCCTGAGGTCACGGTGGAGCTGTCCCAGCTGGTCATCCCATGGGGCCAGAGTGCAAAGCTCACCTGTGAGGTTCGAGGAAACCCCCCACCCTCTGTACTATGGCTGAGGAATGCGGTGCCCCTCACCTCCAGCCAGCGTCTCCGGCTGTCACGCAGAGCCCTTCGGGTGGTCAGTGTCGGGCCTGAGGATGAAGGCGTGTACCAGTGCATGGCTGAGAATGTGGTTGGCAGTGCCCACGCTGTAGTCCAACTGAGGACCACCCGGCCAGGTGAGTGCAACTGGGTCAGAAATTCCAGCTGAGCAGGTATACAGTACTTTTCTCAAATAAAGCCAAATGTGGTGACTTTTAGGTGTAAGTTCAAAATTACATTGACCTATTAATAAATCAACTGTGCAAATTTTCATTAATGAATATGACCTATTTGATGAGATTTTTTTTTAAATGAATAATTTTTCCAAGTCTGTGGGCCTCCATGATTATGAAGTATTGTACTTTACAACCAGGGCTTTAAAACAAGGATGAGTAAGACCTTTCTCTTTAGCTTGAGCCATTTTAATTGGCACTTGCACTGACTAGGACCTACAGTGTGCTCAGCATGTACCAGGTGAGGTAGAGAATGCAAAGCATGAGAAAGACCCTCTCTACCAAGAAAGCTTCCTAAAAAGGAGATGAAACCATGGAAGGAATTTGAGAGAAAAGCTACGAGGGACAATACAGTTTAGTGCCGTCATTATCAGATGCCAATGACCTATGGTGAAGGGGGTCAGGTAGGGTTGGGACTGAGGCTAGAAAAGTCCGTGGGTGGAATATTGTCACGCTGCCCTTGGCTTCTAGATTCTCAGAAAGCAGTCCCAATTGAATTCATGTCTCTAGTCACCTCAGTGGAGAAGGGGAAGACCCACTGTGTGTCAGTGTTAAAGTTTCAAGGCGAAACGGCATGTCCCCATCACAAGTCCACCCTTTGTCAACTGGAGGACCTGAGTTCAGTTACTAGAACCAACGTCAGATGGCTCACAACTGCCAGTCACTCTAGTTTAAGGTCTCTGACTCCCTCTTCAGGCCTCCAAAGGGTACTGTACCCACAAAGTGCACATAAATCCATACATATACATGCACACACATTTAAAAAAAATCTTAAGGAACTTAAAGAAGTCCAAGTTCAAAGTCTCCTCTCAGACTCCAGTCAGACTCTTTGCTGTGAGCTACTACAAGAATAAAAGATCAGTTGTTGTATGTTTTTCAGCATACAATAGCGCAGAATAAACACACTCATTCTAACAAGATAGAATGTCATAGAAGTGAGAGACAAGAAGAAGGCAAAAGGAAAACGCAGCAGAGCAAGCCTTAAGTCACGTAGCTTCATATCTAGTATCTAGGCAACGTGGATGTGGGCCTCAGTAGTCATGGCAGCTTGACCATGCAGTCTTGCTGTTTGCAGCCCACATGGCCTCTCTCTTGGGTAAGCTCCATCCATTGTCCATTGCTTTGTTTTGCATGCAGTCTGTGTTTGATGCTATCTCTAAACATCTTGGGACTCCATTGCACCCCACAGCTGCATGCTTGACTCTCTTAAGGGCTCTCCGTAGGGATCGTGAGCCTGCCGGGCATTGTCTGGCCTCTCGGGCTTTCCTTTAACATCTGGGAGGAATCTGACCTCACAGCTCTTGCATTCTGCATGGCTACAGCACTGGCGCCTTGTGGGTGGCACTGAAGTCCTTTCTTTGCCCGAGCCTATCCCATTGAGATCACACCTACAGCCCTGTAGCTCACGAATGCCCAGATGCCCGAGCGAAGGGGGAACCGCTTCCCTAAGCGACCGTGTGTGAATAGGTTGTTCCAGAGTTCTCGTCTCAAAGCAACGTCTTTCAAATGATTTAAAACCTTTACACCCTTAAGGCTGCCCAGAGTGAGGTCCAACCATTTCCTGACATGTCCTCAAGACATTTTTCTTACCATGTAGGTGCAAAGTCTGTGGCTTCCTATTAATGGCTCTGATGACCCTAATGACTTAAAGGAGGTTTCCTTGGCCCAATGTGTATTTTTAAAATTGTCTTCTTACTCCTCCTTGTTCCTAATTCTCTCTACAGGCCTTGTAAAATCAGCTGGCATTAACCATGCGGCTGCCTTGATGCTCAGACACCTTGAGATTTCCTCTAGTTAGTCTGTCACTTTCAAACATGGCTTTCCACAGTCTTGGTCCCAGGGGCACTTGTGTATCTTCTAGTCCAATTCCTAGCAGAGTTCCTGTTCTTCCATAAGTCCCAATTACAGCCTCACTGCCATCCCCATCAGCATCCTGCTCTTCTGAGCTCCACTGAACCCCATCATGTTCTGCTGACAGAACTCTGAACAGTTCCCTCAGCATTCAAACCCATTCTAAACCACCCCCTATAAATCAGCTACAAAGGCAGCAGAACCACGTGGCAGATTTACTTACAGCGTCCGTCACACTTCCCTGGTGCCAGTTTTCTGGGTTCATCACTTTTTCCAGCACAAACCAAAATAATAATAATAATAATAATAACTTCAAAGGAGAAAACAGCTTGAAGGGAAGGAATCTTTGGTTCATGAATTCAGAGGTTTCAGGGCAGAGCCGCAGCTCGACTAAGTCAAGGCCCCACAGTGAGGCAGAACTTCATGGCAGTTTCTGTGACAGAAACTATAGGGCAGAAAGACAGTGGGGAGTAGGGAACTGAGGGAAAGAATAACCTTCAAGAATATGCCCCTGTGGCCTACTTCCTCCATCAAGGCCCCAACCTCCTCCAAAATCGCACTAGCAGCTAGGGACCAATCAGAGGACAATGCCTAGAGGGGACAATTGGTATTTAAACCATCTCATTAGTGCCAGGGAGATACTTCAGCAGGTAAAAGTGCTTTCGACTAAGCCTGAAGACCCAAATTCAAGTTCCAGTGCCCACATTCATAGTGTGTGTGTGTGTGTGTGTGTGTGTGTGTGTGCGCGCGCGCACACACACACACACACACACACACACACACACACACACGCACATTCACACACACACACGCTGAATAAAAAGTAATAAGAATTTAAATATAAACCTCAGCATCTCAGAAAGACCTCCTTTTCCTTCTGGCCGGATAAGGGCACCAGGCTTCTCTTCTGCAGAGCCTGGCTGTGTGTCACAGACTGGGCTCATAGTGATCTCAGGTCTTCTCTGATTTTATTCTGTTTTCTCCCTGGCAGGTGATCAGGGCCACTAACACCTCCCCCCCCCTCCCCTTCTCTTTCCTGCTTGGTCCTCAGACACAACCCTGAGACCCGGAAGGGATACTAAGCCGATTGCTGCCACACCCCCCATGCTGCCCTCCAGACCCAGCAGACCTGACCAGATGCTTCGGGAACAACTGGGACTTGTTAAGCCTCCAATATCGGTACAGCCTACTTCTCTGAAGTGCCCGGGAGAGGAGCAGGTAGCCCCTGCAGAGGCACCTATCATCCTCAGCTCACCCCGGACCTCCAAGACAGATTCGTACGAGCTGGTGTGGCGGCCTCGCCATGAGGGGAGCAGCTGGACACCCATCCTGTACTACGTAGTGAAGCATCGTAAGGTATGACCCTGGCGTTATGCCTCTCCGTCCTTGCAAGCTTCTTAGTGAAGCTGAATCGAGTTGCTCTGTCTCCTGGCCTGAAGCCAGTACCCAGCATGCACCACAGCCATTCCCTTCCTTTCTGTCTCCTCAAATGCCCATCCCTACCATCCCTTTCTCCGAAACCTAGCGGGAATACGGACACGGGGTGATCTCTTACAGGCCCAGGCACAGGCTCTGCATGGGACCTCAGGTGTGACCTTTGTGTACTCTTACCTGGAAGTTTGTGCCAACACTAGGCCAGAGATAACTCACCCCCCCCCCCTTCATTTTTATGGCCACCCTCCCAACTCCACCCCCACCCCCCACCCCCGCATTTGTTTTCCAACCAAAACAAGCTCTTTCTTAAGCATGCCTACAAAGAACTTTACCAGGGCAAACAGGTCTCTCCAGCCAGGAAAACAAATATTTAGGGAACAAGTGTTCTCCCTGTGGACTGTAAAATGTCCTCCGACTCTCAGAGGTTGTGGTAGCTCCTGTTTAACCAGGCGTTAGAGCCTCTGGCACATCACATTGTTGAGACCTTAGCTATTTTTCCCTCAACAGAGGGACCCTGTCCAGGGGTTGGAGGGCCTGTCAGGGAGAGCCTTTTAGACTGTGACAGGATACAGAGACAGAACTGTGCCTGTCCCACGGTCCTGGCCACTGTTTGGTGAGGTGAACCAGGGCCTTCCATCTGCCACTCTTCTCAAAGCTGCACAAGGAAGGTGAGATGAGACTCCTCATACAACATTTCTGTTCACCACAGGTTTGGGCTGTTTCTTTCCAATACCGCCAGAAAGTAGAAAAGTACTGGTCTTAAGTGGATTTAAAAAAAATTAATACCAGCAATCTGTTTATTCCAAATGTGGTGCTTGTGTGCGTTTGGATTATTTTTGCTTATAAAAAATGCTTTGTACACTTGGTAGAAAATATGGAAATGGGAAATGGAACGAAAAACTATTTACCCACCTTTTCCTACTCCAAAAGCAAACAAGAAAACAAGCCTCCTCTCACAGGGTGGAATGTTCTGAATGTTCTGACTCTGATCAAGCCAGGTCCCTGCTGCAAACCCCACTGGCCTCCGATAGTCTGGCCTTCTCTGTGTCTTCCCCTTCCAGAAGACCCAGGTACCAAAGAAGTTCCCAGAGACCTCAGGTGGTCAGAAAAGTACTGGAGGCAGAACAACACTGTACCCTCATATAGTTTCCCATGTAGGCACAGGAGAGACCACAGCTCCCTCCCCCACACCACCTCCAGGACCAGCTAAAGGTGTAAATGGCTTTCTGAAAAAAAAAAAAAAAAACCAGCCTTGTTTAGCCTGTGTTCCAAGGCAGGGCTGGTCCCAGTCCTTATTTTCCTGTGTAACTAGACACCTCCCTGTGAGCTGTAGACAAAGATCAGGGAAGGCCAAATATGGTACCCAAGAGACAGAAACCAGTGTGATAGTAAGAATAATATTTTTCAGGCCAATAGGTGGCCCTGAAGCTACCTCCCACTACAGGCAAGCAGGCAAAGACCGCACTGGGGTAATCCGGAAATGCCAAGCTGATGCCTGCGTTCACCCTCCCAGTGTGTGTGACAGTGACTAATTACCCTTGCGTTTCTTATTTTCATTTCTGGGTCCCAGTGGAAGTCTGAGGCCGGTGCTGGGAGGGCAGAGGGAGGAGGAGGTACAGGAAAATGACAGTCGGGACAGGGGCCCTCCTGAGTCTGGCTTCCATTAGGCATTGCCCTGTGGAACAGTTGGAGCTTTTAAGTGAATGTTGCCAAGACAGAAAGTATGTCTTGAAAGCTGTTCTTGTTCATGGAACTAACATAGCTTAATGGTCCAAGAAAGAAGGTCGGAATCAGAAGTCAGCATTGGGTTGTGGGTTGGGTTTGGGTTTGGGTTTTTGTTTTTGTTTTTTGTTTTTTTGTTTTTGTTTTTGTTTTTTCCATTCTCGGTCTTTTGCAGGGCATTGGGAATTAGTCAGGCTGCTTTTCACGTGCACAAAGCAAGTTTCATCTCGTCCACGGTAGACCTAGGCTACTGTGTTTGGGTTTCCAACATCACTGGGGATTCTCAGCTTGTGAAAACCTTTCCCCTTGGAACAAATCCTGGAAGCCCAACATTAATGAGCTCAGACCATCCCCTGGCCTTGAATGGGAGGTTTTGTTCTACTTGTACTTTGCTCGGGGATAAGAGCTTTCCCCAGCAGCTGGTCGCTTTCTTAATCAAACCTCAGCTCTGCATTCTGGCAGGCTTACTGAGATGCACAGAGCTGGCCACAAAGTCCTTCTTAAAAGATGGTGGGTGGGAGGGAGGAAATAATCTCTCACCATTGCCTTTGGGTGCCCCAGAGTCCTCCCATAAATATTTTTTTAAAAGAGCTAACTATTAAAACTTCATTTATAATCCTTCACGTACACCCTGGTTTGAAGCTTCAAAAAACAGGGGCAGGGAGCAAAATACAGAGGACGAATTTTTAAAGTGAGAAATCTCACAGGGTGAAGGGTGCCAAGAGCGTCAGGAGACAGGCCAGGCATGCATTTGTTGGGAACCTCACCTGTGCCAAGCCATCTAATTTGACTTCAGAGTAACTCAAGGCATTGTATTTGCCCGTCTTAGGGATGAATGGCTCAGGGCTCACCTGTGTGGGAGTTTGCTCGGGGTTATACAGTCAGAACTAGAACTTGGGATTTTCCACTCCCAGAATCTCCTGTCTAGAACATGCTCTTCGGAGCATGCTCTTTGGACGCAAGTGAGGGTTTCTGTGCTCGCTAGCTTTGCAACCTCGGATGAATTCCTCAGCTCTCGGGGCTGATGCTCTTTGCTTGTGGGTACTGACTGCTGAGACTAGGGACAGGCAGTGCACTGAGAGTGAGCACGCTAGGACTTTCCATTGCTTCAGCTTTTGTTATCATTCCTGTCACCGTCTCTCATTAGAATATGGTCTGAAGGGCTCGGGTTTGGCTTCATAAGCAAACAGAGAGAACGTTAGCCGAGGAGGTTGCAGGAGATGGGAGAGTGGCCTTTGGGGGACTGACAGTTCAGTCTAGTTTTCTAGCTATCCTTGCAAACTTTCCTTAATAGGATCATGACCTCAGAGAGTACGATACTCCCGTCTGAGCTCTGCAGTCCCACCAGCCTTTAACCTAGCCCATGGTCCTCTTTCTCTCTCCCTGCCATCTTGGGCTCAGGCTGGAACCATCCTGGACACCACAGCAGAGGCAGGTCCTTACCCCAGTCACCCTCTTCAGCAGGTCACGAACTCCTCTGATGACTGGACCATTTCTGGCATTCCAGCCAACCAGCACCGCCTCACCCTGACCAGGCTTGACCCTGGAAGCTTGTACGAAGTGGAGATGGCAGCCTACAACTGTGCCGGCGAGGGCCAGACAGCTATGGTCACCTTCCGAACAGGTAAGTCAAATATTTTTGCTTAGCTCAGAGTTCCAAAGGCCCGAGCAAGTTATAGTGAGGCTGGATGCAAAGTCCTGTCCACTTTGTTTACCTCTGTCCTTCTCCAGTGTCTGCCTCTGTGGACTTATGTGCCGGGACTAAAGTGCTACCTTTCTCTCTGCGGCCCCCCCCCCCCCCCCCCCCCCACCCCCCCCCCCCCGCTAAGCACAGGGACCAATAGCAGCATAGTAGTAGAGCTGGCCAAAGCTGGGAATTACACCACACTTTCAGTACCCTGAAACCTTAGTTGTATTGCCTTGGTGTGGCCCTTGTCAGAGCCTTAGGCAAAACAGGATTTTGGCAAGGGAGGGCTCATATACACTCTCACTTGTTCTCAATCCTTCTCACCCAGGACGACGGCCCAAGCCTGAGATCGTGGCCAGCAAGGAGCAGCAGATCCAGAGAGATGACCCTGGTGCCAGTCTCCAGAGCAGCAGCCAGCCTGACCACGGCCGCCTCTCCCGTAAGCCCAGCAGCAGTGAAGGGGCAGGCAGAGAGCCGTAAGGACAAACTGTTACAGAGGGCTTGTTGCTGCAGGTCAAATGAGGTTAGGGTTCTGAGGTCCAAGAGTCCCAGTGACATGGTCTGCATCCAGAGAACATTAATTCTCTACCCTCTGTTTTTGCAGAAGAGTAGATGAAGAAGTTTTAGCACTGGGGATTCTCCCATGCTCCCTTGCATGTGATAAACACAACCGTGGGCAGAGGAAGGAACAGGCCCTGTTAGGCTCAGGTTGGGACTAGTTTGGTCCAGAGCATCATCTCATGATCTCCCTGTTTGTCTTATGTCTTTCCTCTATGCATGGGTCATTCCAGCCCCAGAAGCTCCAGACAGACCCACCATCTCCACAGCTTCTGAGACCTCCGTGTATGTAACCTGGATTCCCCGAGGGAACGGTGGCTTCCCGATTCAATCTTTTCGAGTAGAGTACAAGAAACTAAAAAAAGTGGGAGACTGGATACTGGCTACCAGTGCCATACCTCCCTCGAGGCTCTCTGTGGAGATCACGGGCCTGGAGAAAGGTAGGAACCTGGTTCTCTTCCTGGTTCTTTCTGTGCTGGGACCACATGGCGGGAGGAGGAACAGGGGAAGGTCTTTAATCAGTCCTCCCTTCATTCCCCACAAGTACTCATGGGTATGGAATTTGTGGCTCTGCCTTAGCCCCACACCCCCTACTCCTTCCTCTCTCCAAAGAGGCGTCCAGAGCCATTTCCTGTGTGGCTTGAGGAGGATGAGGGTTCTTATGGATCCTGTGTGGACATCGTAGGAGAAGAACTGACCAGATATCCCTGGGTTGGGCCTTGAAGGGCAGTGGGAGAAAGGGCTGTATTTCCCAAGCTCAAGAAGAATCTTTCTTACAGGTATTTCTTACAAGTTCCGAGTCCGTGCTTTGAACATGCTAGGGGAAAGTGAGCCCAGTGCTCCCTCCAGGCCCTATGTGGTGTCAGGTTACAGTGGCCGTGTTTATGAGAGGCCTGTGGCAGGACCTTACATCACCTTCACTGATGCAGTCAATGAGACCACTATTATGCTCAAGTGGATGGTAAGTAGCTGGGCCGCCAGTATTGTGAAAATGTTTCTCCTCCCACTTGTCTGTGAGTTCGGCTTCCCACTTAGTGAACCTGACAGCCCCCTTTGGGGTATCTTGGGAGGGTGACAGTAGCTGGAGATATTGTTGGCTGTCTCTTTTAAACTGGTTCCCTCTTTCTGATCGCATCCTACCTTCCTTCCTACTTTTTTACCTGATACCATAGGGGATCTCAACCCTTGTCCAGCATCCCTTTGTGCTTTCGAGGAAGGCTCAGAATGGATCAAAGTCTTTGAAGAATTATAATTTGTTTCTTGCTTCTAAAATCTCCAGGGTCCATCAGCAAAATAAAATAATGCCCGATCTCTGCAGCCTTCTTCAGAGGACCTGAGGGACTTACTGAGGAATGTTTGTTGAGGCCTCTGTGAAGTCCAAACTCTGGTCTCGGGAGAAGATTCCACAGCCTTGTGGTTTCGCTTTGATGATTTCTCTAATTCACTGTGAACATGTCTGTCTTCTATTCCGTGTAGTATATCCCTGCCAGCAACAACAACACCCCAATCCATGGCTTCTATATCTACTACCGACCCACAGACAGTGACAATGACAGTGATTACAAGAAGGACATGGTGGAAGGTGAGAAGATGCATTGATGAGGTTTCCTTCACTGGCAAGAGGGTCTGGGTGTTGGCAAAACCTCATGAATCATACAATGGAATCTATGTCCTGGGTCAGTGGGTCCCTTATGACACACGTGGGGCTGTCCAGTTAAAGGGGTCAATGCGCTTCTTTCTTAATGACCACGGCACAACAGAAACATGAGTGGTCATACAGATGATTCCCTCATGCGTCTCTCCGGTTGATCAGGAGCTAAGACGATCAGGTTTGTCTGATTGTGTGACCTTCACTTTCCTTCCCAGGGGACAGGTACTGGCACTCCATCAGCCACCTGCAGCCAGAGACGTCCTATGACATTAAAATGCAGTGCTTCAACGAAGGAGGGGAGAGCGAGTTCAGCAACGTCATGATCTGCGAGACCAAAGGTGACTCTTCCAGGGTCCTCTCCTGTCCCGGGAATTCCCACGGACTGGGGCAGAGACTCGCTCCCACACACACACACACACACACTGGCATCCCGTCCAAGAAGACCCTGACTTTTGAAGGATCCCAGCCCTCACCAATTAATTGCCTCTCAAATTATTCTCTTGAGCTGTGTGTGAATGCGAGCAGGTTGCCACCATGATGACTTCAAGGACCTGAGAACTAACTGACCCACGAGCTCATTAGGAACAGAACCCATCTTAAGATGGAAATGCTCCATATACTCTATATTTCTTGGCAATTGTCTCCTGCCTCTGCCATCTTTAGGACAGAGAGGGGATCATGGAGGCAGGAGAGATTACACAGACTGAGAGGAACTGGGACAGTCTCTCAGGATCTATATTGATTGGTTTTCTTTAGTTTAACTGTAGCCTGATGATATGGGAAGGAAATCTGAGCCTCGGGAAACTTATTATGTCTACACCTTGGCCAAAGTTTTATAGCTAAAATGTAGTAGAGGCCGCTTCAGACAGTTTCATATCGCTATAAGCCCAGGTTCATTTTCTGCACAAAAGCATATTAGACACACATATATTCTGCACAAAGTTGAACACACACACGTGCACCTGTTCCTATGTGCACATTCATTGTTCAGGTGAGTGGGCGTCATTATGACTGGTTTTTTAAATACTCCAAGTGAGATGAAGTAGTGAATTACTAAAGACCTAATCATAGGACCACAAAGGAGTCAGAGAAAATAGCCCTCCTCTGTGGCTGAAGCAACGGTGTTCTCCCCCCCCCCCATGCACTGCCTTCAGTCACTCACTAAGCACCAACTGTATACACTTGCCCTCTGTGCCACATCCATTGAAGGGAGAGACACATGCACACAGCCCAAACTCATATATCTTCTCAGATCTTCAGACTAACTCTTTAAACTCTAATGAGGAGGGAGTGTCCCGAGGGACATGCCAAGCCTAAAAAAGTAGCCCAGGCGAGAAACACTGGCTTCACTGGGTCACTGGAGGATGCTGGAGGAGGAGCTAGTGCAGTTTGCAGGGACTGTGATGTAGAAGAGGGTCCTTGTTGGGCTTCTTTATAATGATGGTCACAGGCAGGCTGAGGGGAGAGAAATGGGGTTCTAAGATAAAGGTGAAGAGAATGGTTCTGTCCCTGCTTTTGAGGAGGCGCAAGCAAAACCTGGGCACATTGCATGCTGGGTTGGGAGCTTTAAAGCAAGCTTGAGGTTTTTACTTGAAGCATCAATTACCCAGGTGGCTGCTCTCTATTGGGATGCAGAGGGTGAGAAGAGAAACAGACTGGGAGGAGGGAATGGGAAGAGAGAAGGACTGGGAGAGTTTCCCAGTGGCGCTGGAAGTGTCTGATAAAAGCACAATGTCTCCTGCCTCTGCCATCTTTAGGACAGAGAGGGGATCATGGAGGCAGGAGAGATTACACAGACTGAGAGGAACTGGGACAGTCTCTCAGGATCTGAGGAGACAGAAGAGCAGTGAGGGGTGGCGGATGTGGGAGACTGTGACATCAGAAAGCCGGGAGAAGGAAGTGGCAGAGTCTATTCATGCTCGCTGGCAGGAGCGGACCTCAATGAGGAGCATGGTGTTTAACGTTCTGCTTTTGGATGGAATTTTCCGATTGTCTTCTGTCCCACAGAGCTCCTCAGGTGCTTTACATCCCATGCTAATCCCTCACACTCCAAGTCCCTTCATCTACCTGGAGATGGCAAAGCTGTGGGAAAGCCCTTCCACCTGAGTCCGCTCACCACTCTCACACATCTTAATTGTTCTTTCAGAAACCAGCATTGACCTATGCCCACTCTAACTCAGTGTTTGGCTCACAGACATCTCAACAGCACATTTCACGTTAGGTGCCAATGTCCTTGATAAGTTATGGACATAATTCGGATAAGGGATATTGAGTCTCCCCATTTCCTATGTCTATGGAATCCACACGCTTTGTTTTTCTACTTGTTGTAAAAAAAATGATAGAAAAATAGAGACTGATGTGAGTTTTATCTTCAATTGCAGCTCGGAAATTTTCTGGTCAGCCTGGAAGACCCCCACCTTTAACTCTAGCTCCACCACAGCCCCCACCCCTAGAAACCATGGAACGACCGGTGGGCACTGGAGCCATGGTGGCACGGGCCAGCGACCTGCCCTATCTGATTGTCGGGGTCGTTCTGGGCTCCATAGTCCTCATCATCGTCACCTTCATCCCCTTCTGCCTATGGAGGGCCTGGTCTAAGCAGAGTGAGTGACACCTCAGCACAGAGGGGAAGGAGGGAGAGACGCCTCTCAGCCCACCAAGCTGGCCAGGGCCCAGGCAGGGCCAGGTGGTCCAGCTCCACTTCCCTAGGAGCTCAAGCAACCAAGTCCAGGTGGCTCCAAAGGTCCCAGAAACACTGAATATGTGAGGCTGGGCTCCTCCCTCCTGCCTCACTCACCTCTCTCTCTCTGTCTCTCTCTCTGTGCGTGTCTCTCTCTGTGTGTCTCTATGTGTGTCTCTGTGTGTGTCTCTCTGTGTTTCTCTCTCTGTGTGTGTCTCTCTCTCTGTTTCTCTGTGTGTGTGTCTCTCTGTCTCTCTCTCTCTCTCTCTGTGTGTCTCTCCCCCACCCCCTCTCGTGTCCTTTCTCACCCTAGTGCTTGGTAATTATCTACTCCATCTTTCTCGAATGTCTGAAGTTGTTTCTCAAACATGCTCATATACAAATTACTCCTGCTTCATCCCGTATTCTGCTCATCTGCCCAGTGGGGGCTGCCTTGAGCCCTCCTGGGCTAACGTGACTTGCCCTGGCCCCTTAGTTTCTGTTTCAAATAGCAGTATCTGCAGCTGACCCCCCACTAAACAATGGCCCTTTTCACCCATCAGCGCTCCCGGAGCCATTGGCCCATTGTCTCTCCACACTCCTCACTCTAAAGAAGAAATGGGTGATAGGAAGACTTAGAAAAAGTATTCCCAGGCTATTGGACGATCACCTCCCTGTCTATCGCTCTGACACTATGAGTGTGGGGCTTTATCCAGCTGTAGGAGGCTAAGTAGCCCTCTGTCTTCTGTCCTTCCAGAACATACGACAGATCTGGGTTTTCCTCGGACTGCCCTCCTGTCTTCCTCCTGCCAGTACACAATGGTACCATTGGGGGGACTTCCAGGTCACCAAGCCAATGGGCAGCCCTACCTCGGTGGCGTCAGTGGACGGGCCTGTGTCAGCCGAGCGCATGGAGGCAGGGGCTGCCCTGCTGCTACAGTGGGCTGCCCAGGCAGGAAGCCTCCGCAGCACTGCCCAGGGGAGCTTGCCCAGGTAAAGGGTTCCTGAGTGTGGGTTCCCGGGTGCACATATGGCGGGACAATGAGCTGCCTCTTGGGCCTTCCCCCTGTTCATCCCGAGCTGTTGGGCTGAACTCCCTAGAGTTAGCCAAACTCATCCTGCTCAGTGGTGAGCACTGCACCACAAGCTCCCCGTTATGACCTTTCATTCTCTCCTTCAAGCAGCGGGAAGACACCAACAGCCTACTCCGGAGGCAGCCCATTGTTAGTGATGGATATGATCTCCAGAACCAGAAGGTTGCCAGGTAACCAGGCCCTGCCTATTCCCACTTTTATTCCCAGGTCTCCAACCCTCCCATTCCCTTTCGCTATCCAAAGTTGGTCAACCAGAGCCAAGTAGTGCTTCATGCAGGGATCCCCAAGTTTGCCACTTGTGCCCAATGGGGCAGTTACCCCACAGGCAAGGTGCTATGTGCAGTTATGATACTCTTCTGCTAAGGGGCTTCCGTTGTTTCTCAGCATCTGTCACTCACTGGCTCACCAAAACCCTGGAGGTAGAACCAACTTTGCCTACAAGCCCCTGAACACCCAGTTTGCCACCTCCCACAGTAAAGCTCAACTATCACTGGCTGAATTTGGTGTGGCAGCTCCTGGTGTTCACAGGGGGGCGGTGTGTGTTCTGGGCCTGCTCTGATACCTTTAGATGATATATGTCAGATCATGAAAGTGCATGCCCATTCTGCTTGACCTAACCCACCCCCCATCTGGTCTTGTACAATGCAGAGGTCCCAAGTCTGCCTCAGAAGGAGGCTCTGTCTTATACACACTGCCTGATGATTCAACTCGCCAGCTTCTCCAACCTCAAGACTGCTGTCACCTCCAGAAGCAATCTGTCACCACGTGCCAAACAGCAGTGAGGCGAACGTCTGAGAGTCCTGGACTAGAAGCTTCATGGGACCCTCCATATCATTCAGGTCAGCCAGGGGCGGCAGGGAGAATTTGTCTGATGGGAATCACCTATAACCCAGCAATGGCTTTGAGGAGAAAGGACAAGGGACTCCTTCAAGGGAGTGTTTGGGAGGTGGGGGTGGATGGCCACTCATTTGCTACTAAAGGCCTAGAGGGCCATGAGACCTTCCCAGGTTAGTCTGACTAACTGTAACTGTGGTTCTCAAAGGCTGAAGAGAAACGCATTCTCTATTCCAAAGGAAGAAGCCTGTTTTTGGTCTCTGTTTTTGAGATTCAGGGCTGTTCGCAGAGTCGTTCTGCCTCTCATCACGTGGCGGCCTCTCTGATCCTCAGCTCTGTCAGGTCTTAATTAGGGATTGGTTCTTATCCGTCACCAGGAAGCCATGCATGTGCACACGTCACCATAGTTAACTATCTATCTATCGTGAGGTAGAACACAGCCTGGCTAGAGAGAGCCGGGTATCCCTTTGTGTTTTTTTTTTTGTGTGTGTGTGTGTGTGTGTGTGTGTACGTGGCTGACGGCTACAAGTCGAGTGCTTTACAGTCTAAGGTCTTTGGTCCCAACATAGATGATTAGTAAGGGTCCTCCCCTTCTAGGGCCAGTGTGACCATCTATAGGTAGAGACTAGCGCAGGACTGCTTGGTAAGTCTAGATTTTAATGTCACCTCCTTTTCCCCCTCACAGGGCCTCGGTGCTGTTTAGGTCTTGTGCCTGTTGAAGAAGTAGACAGTTCCGACTCCTGCCAAGTGGGTGGAGGAGACTGGTGTCCCCAGCACCCTTCAGGGACCTACACAGGGCAGGAACTTGGGATGCGGTTCTCACCCAGCCCATCAGTTCATGTGTCCTTTGAAACACCACCTCCCACAATTTAGGCCGAAGCTAATATCCCAGAAAGACTATATATTGTTTGTTTGTTTGTTTGTTTGTTGACAGAGAAAAATTGGTATTTATTTTTCTATTATAGCCATATTTATATATTTATGCACTTGTAAATAAATGTATATGTGTTTCTATAATTCTGGAGAGATATGGAATCCTCCCTTTTCTGGCACAAGACAGAAAACAAGTGGCTGAGTAACTGGAGACCAGTGGAAATGAGTATCATAGATGGTCAGGCTGCGGATGGATCCCAGAAGCTGCAGCTACCGCTGACTCCAGGAAGCCCTCGGGCGACTTGGTGGAAGGACCCTAAGCACACTGTTCATGAAGAACACAGGGATAAAGCAAAGGCCATGGTGCTGCAGACTGGAGCCACCGGGAAGCCACTCAGATTTGGTGGCACAGGACAGGTTTCCAAGATGTCACGAGAAAAGTCCCAGATGTGTACAGCACTCTAAGCATTAACAGTCTCCCAGAATCAATAATCGGTGGCAACATATCTCTGTAAAAACAAACACTGTAACTTCTAAATAAATGTTTAGTCTTCCTTGTAACCTTCATCTTAGTCACGCATGAGTCAGCGTTTTTCTTTAGACATCAGGCGTCCCGTCTTTGAGTAGCTGGAGTAAAGCACTGCTCGAGACGATTTTCAGTCCATCAGTGATAAAATCCGGGAACAATCGCAAATACTTTTCATATTTTCTTTTGTCTTTTTAAAGAATGAATACTGAGTTTGGATTCATGTAACATGACACTACAAACTGCTTACTCCAAGAAGGAATACACAGTCAGGAAGCAAATTCACTGTCCTCTTGCTGGACTGGAGGGGAGCATCTGCCATATTGAAGGAATGAAGTTAATTCTTCTTGTGTAGGTGTGTGTGTAGGTGTGTGTGTGTGTGTGTGTGTGTGTGTGTAGGTGTGTGTGTGTGTGTGTGTGTGTTAAAAGACCAGCTATTGCTTCTAAAACATCATTTAGCTTAGTCCTATGCCACCTGTTAACATGTGGTCCCTAGTAGGTCCCTTTCATTCTAAAGTTATCATTGCTAGAAGAGCTGACTCATTTCAAACCAACATTTATTATTTAATGTTGTTCCACAGAAAGATCATTCATAGGGGTAAGTGTGTGTGTATGCATGCGTGCATGTGAACTTTAAACTTCTATGTGTGGCACACAACTTAATTAGAAACTGAACATGTTAATGCAAGTCTTCACACATTTTGAGTATTCATTGTGCAGGGAAGGATTGTATATTTCAGGATAATGAAGAGTTGGAATTCAGCCTCTCGCATTTAATCTTATTAAGAGTTGTATCAGATTGCTTTTTCCAAGAATTTGATAAGCAGGATGTTAGGTAGACCGGGGGCTGCCTTCAGGATGCCTGGGATGAGACCGCCATCTTCTGGTGTAAAGGAGTACTGCACCTCGCCGTCGGTCGCCTTGCAGCCGTTTTCTACAGAGACGGCTAATCTGAACAGGAACTGTCCTCAAAATGCAGCATGATTTTTCAGGAAGGCAGTGCTTTTAACGTGTTTATAGAAATAAGCATAAGGGACAGGGAAATTATAGGAGCGTGAGGTCTAATCCTGCAAGAGAAGAAGTAAGGTATGTGATTTCAAACAGGTACTGAAGCCTTTAGCAGTCCCTCCAGGAGAGGAATGGGCGGAGCTAATGCTTACAGCCTTTGCTAATGCAGCTCAAATCTGAGCTGTAGATCACTCGACAGGCTGTTGGAAGCTTGTTTTATTTCTTTAAAGCCTTTTTTTTTTTTTTTTTTTTTTTTTTGCCTTCTGCCTCCCCATGATCTAAAGTAATTGTCAAATGGGTTTTGGTGAGCGCCACTGAAAACAACGTATAGACGCCCTGCTTCCTGTACTCTTTCCGATGGTCAGACGCTGAAGGGAGTTGTCCAGGCTCCCTCGGATCCTGTTTACCAAGTCTGCTGCCAGCTCCTGAGCCCCGCAAACCTCTAGCTCCATAACTCGTTTTTAAAGCTAAGTTTTGAGGCAACTTTTTTACGCATGAATGAGCAACGAAGGCTATGATTAGCACCCGTTTGCCCTCATCAATGAAAGGCATGCAGAGCTGAGTGGAGAGACCGCGTTACTTCAATCCACTTCACACTGTATGAAGCAACTACGAATTGCTTTTTAGGTGGCCTTGGCCTTAATCTGCTTCCCTTTACAAGAGCAGTACAAATCCAGAGGCAGGCTCTCTGTGCTGTGTTGGTATGCACAGACACTACTACTACATCCAGCATGAACCATGGGTTAGGGTTAGGTTATTCTTTCAAGTAAAACTGCACTACCTACTAACTTACCAAAGTATACAGAGAACATGCAGATACATGGATGTGTTAGAATTATATCAGGAAAAAAAAAAAAAAAACAGGCCCAAGAACAGGCTAATACACTTCAACCCTCATCTGGACACCATAAAAAGAAGGGCATCTCACACTGTGAGAGAAAAGCCTTTAGCCAGTCATCTGACCCCCAGAAAAATGTGCCCGGGATTACTGACACACAAAGCATTCTAGAGGCTTCTATGATGCTGCCATTGGTCCATCTGAACCCAACCCTGGGCCTTGCATCAAAAAAGTCCAGCATTCGGTCAAACCCGAGCATTGCTTCCAGATAGCTAATTGGGCTCGATCATGTGGCTTGAATCATCTGGGCTTGGCTTCCAACTGGCCTCAATGGCACCTAATCATTTTTAAAGGACTGCATTCATATCAGCGCCCTTGCTGCCTCTGATGAGGCCTCTCTGAGTTCTGTGGCCTCTAGCATCTTTGTATCCATTTGCAGACACACGTACTCACAAAGATGACACTTTACTGTGTGAAATGTAACCTGTGATCTGAGCTCTACTATTAGAGATCAAGCGTGTAGTCAAAGGCTACAAATACTAATAGCCAGCTGTGGGGGGGCGGGGGGTTGAGACTACTCCGTAAATCACAGCCAATAAACCTGATGCCCCTTGTTCAATACATTCTGATGCTCTGTGTGGAAGAGCACAGACCTTTCTGTACATCGCTGGCAATTGTGTTCTCAGATGTGCAGTACAGAAACTCGTAAGGACTCTTCAGCACAGCCTCTGCCACAGTGGGGGCTTCTGGTAACAAGCCACCTGGGAAATCAAAGTGTCACCACTGGAGGGACACCAAGTGTCAGGGAGATCAATCTGTGAGGGGTGCAGTTATGAATTTCAATAGACCCTTCCCTGAGCTGGGGAGTGCACTCTTGAGTTTAAAATGTCACACACAGTCAAAAGTGACAGTAAGAGTTAGTACCTAGGAGAGATGAAAATCTATTTCTTCCCTTGTCTGGATCGGAACCAGCAAAGACTCGGGTGAAGCCTGACAGAAGGTAGAATTCTGCTGGAGCTGCCGAGAGCCTAGCTAGAGCAAACCTTCCCTGACTTGTTTTGGAAAATGTGAGTCTCAGAATTGAGGAGTTTTCAGAAACTGGGTAAATCAGGGAGTCGCCTCTGCCAGCCCAAAGCGAGCTTTTTCCCTGCTTCCATCCGTCCATCCGTCTGCATTTCCTCAGTCCTGAGCCCTCAAGTAACTGCTTTGTGACGTCAACAATAGCAATACTTGCATTTGCATTTCTTATTCTAAGTTATTATTGGCAGGATGGTTTGCCTTTTTCTCTGATGTTCTTTCACAGACTATTTAACACAAACAGTTTATTTTCTAAAGTTCCAAGAACTAAGAAATGGAAGTTTCCTCATGGGTTGCTGAATAATATAGTCTTTCTTGCCAACGGCTACATATTTGGAATACCAGAGACACAGATTATTCTTATGAAAACACATCTAACAGCTGCTCTCTTGCAACTACAAGACTCAGCCTTCTTCATATTCAACTTAGGGCGAAAACGTCTAACTTGTCTTCCTAGCACAGTCACAGGTACAGTACCGGTCAGTGTCGCGATGATTTCTAACCTGTGGAGATACTAAGTCACAGGGCAGGATCCCTTTTTAAGTTCACACTACGGTTCACTTTAAAGCAAGGGGGTTGTTGTGGGTGACAGGGAAGTAGATTGGTGAAATCCACTGGACCTCTTGGTGGAAATGAGAAGACAGCAGCCTTAAGAGTCCATGGCCTTCATTTCGTTCTTTGGTTTGGGTGTGAGAGGAGGAAGAAGGAGCCCCCCTTTCTTCCGCAAAAGCTCAATCTCTTCCTTTAACGCCGTGATCTTTTCTGACTGGGTTTGGATCAGTTCGGTGACCTTCTGCTTTGCCACTATATCTGCTTTCCGAAGGCCCTGGAAGGCGTTTCCCTATTTGGGGAAAAATAAAATTAAAAAACAAACAAACCACCTCTCTTACAGCATATTACTTTTTTTACTCATCCGCTAAAGCCTCACGCTTAAAACATATGCCTTTGAACAACTTTTGAAAGTCAACCTTGCTTTGGGAGTAGTTTCAACTATCTATCCATCCTTCTCCACCTGGAGGCTCATCACTGGGTCCCAGGTAAGGTGCAAAGACTAGTTAGGGGGACCTAAGATAGGAGAGGAGCCCTTCACACTGGAGTCTAGCTGAAGCCTCTCACCAGCTAAGAGTCACGGATTCTAGCACAATTGAAATCTGCTCTGAAGGTTGCCTTCATCAAGGCAACATCCTTTTATAGAGATTTCAAGTACAAATGTTAAGACATCCAAGCTGGGCGTGGTGGCGCACGCCTTTAATCCCAGCACTCGGGAGGCAGAGGCAGGCGGATTTCTGAGTTCGAGGCCAGCCTGGTCTACAGAGTGAGTTCCAGGACAGCCAGGGCTATAGGAGAAACCCTGTCTCACCCTCCCCCCCCCAAAAAAAGAAAGATACCCATGAGCTATGCATAAAGTCGATGAACACGTGACCTTAGGGCATAGTCTTTCTTCATTCCTAGCTAAAAACCTGTGATTTTTGGCAATCTTACAAATTAGACTGTATAAAATTCACTTATAGTAAAATAAATAGATAGATAGATAGATAGATAGATAGATAGATAGATAGATAGATAAAGTCAGCTCCTGTGTGCCACCTTGTGGCCCATGGTTTTCTCTGCCTGGACTCTTATTTTACATTGTAAATAAGTTCCCGGCTGATTATGAATAACTTCCCAGCTGTTGCAGATGTTGTTCCGCAGGGTACCGTAATTTGAAAACACTTGGTTTAAATTATTCCCAGGATTCTTAAAGGAAATACAAACGGTGGGGCAGGAGGACTAAGAAAGATGACTGATGTTTTGCACACACTACAGAAGATGCTGAGCGACTAGAGGACAAGACTTACTTTGTTGATCATTCACTAAATAAGTGTTAGAACCCATCCCATACTCTGTAGTAAGTACATTCTTAGGCTCAATATGGATTCCATAATGACAAGTTGAAACCCTCAAAAAAAAAATAATATCTAGCAAGCATTCAAGATGCCTACTTCCTGTCAAGTAAAATAAACATATTGAAGATGGACCCTGACAACAGCCAAATTCAGGGAATGCACTGGCGCCTTTATTTGTGCCTGCTACCTTACTCTCCAAGACTGAGGTAAAGTGCCTTGGTGATTATTCATATGAGTTCATGGCACACAAGAGGCATTTGATAAAGCTAGTCCCCTCTGGAAGTCGCTCTCGAGTGCCCGGTAGTCGGTATCCAGGGGCAGATGGCCTGGCGTTGGTCCACCCTCAAGGTCTGTTTAAACACCAGCGCTTTGCCGGGCTTTGGGTTCTGCAGAGGGCCAGAATGAAAGGCACTCACCTGCTGGTTCTGGAGTGTGTTCAACCTGGAATCAAGTTTCTTCTTCTCGAGGCACAGGTCGTTCATCTGGTGAAGCTTTTTGGTGTGTTCCTTCGTCTTCATCATCAGGTCCCAGCGCACTTGAGCAATCTTTTCCTACCGAGGAGAGAAGGCAGGAAAAAAAAAATGGACTGAGTGAATTTGGAGAGGAAATAAAGAAAAACGAGCATCTGGTTTGGTCAAAACTATGGGGACATAGTTCAAAGGAAGAGTGTTTTTCCAAACACACATTAGGTTTGGGGTTCAATACTTAAAACTAGAGAAAGGAAATTAAATTTATAGCCAATCATGCAAAGGGAGCACTGTGGGTATGTGAAAATATAATCCAAAGCCAGTATGAAAATGTAAACGGAAACAATTGTATTGGGTCTGGTTTGATTAAAGAAAAAGAACACTTGATGCCGTGCCTAATGGCATGAATTCCATCGTCAGGACCCACTTGGTAGAAGTTGAGAACCTCTGACCTTCATGGATGCACTGTCACGGTGTACGCACATATACAGAACTACATAGGCGGAACTTATTAATAGTGCTGGGGATCGAACCCGGGACCTTGCAGAAGCTAAGCAACTGAGCCTCAATCCCCAAGCCCTAAATGTCTTTTCTAATTTCCAAATTAGAATAGGAGGCCAAAGCTATTAAGGAGAGCAACGGGGATTCTCGGGGAACAGGGGTTTCACGTCCAAAGCCATGGGCATACATACTTTAATGCACCACTTGGCTCTTGAAGACAGACAAGTCTCTCTAATAAAGAAGCGAGACAAGCCCCTGGGTTCTGCGCAGAAGCCCCACCAGGACGTTATAACTCCTCCTCCTCCGATGGCCTCTTCTCTTCCGCTCACCTCCCACATCCTCAGCTCCTTTGCGTTGGATAGCTCCTTTCGAAGCTTTTTTATCTTCAGTTCTTCAAGGGTTGTGTTAACAGAGAGGGTCTGGAGGGCTTCCAGATCGATCACGCGGCCAAACTTGCTGATCATAAGCTCCCGGACAGTTTCTTCCATTTCTGAAAAGACAGTCACGGCCTCAGTCTCTGCAACGGCTCCGAGCCGATAGTAAATGAACAAAGCCATCGCTAGAAGGGCCAAGGAGCCGCTTTTGCAAGAACTGTTAAGATTTTTTTCGGTTGTTAGCAAGAGGTTCCCCCTGAGGATGTTCGCCTGCTGCTTCCCTTACTGAAGATGCTGGTTCACAGACAGCCATTTTCCTTTTAAAAACGTGTCTAAAATGGACACATTTTCCCCTAAGTGGCTTGCAACCTCTTATCATCCTCCCTCCTCAATTACAAGCTGTCTCCAACTAAAGTATTGTTATCTGATTTTTTTTCTAATTGATATCTACAGAAATGGAATTAATTGATATTAAGAATGGAACAGACACTTTCTGGAACTTTCCATCTGAGATGGTTGGTATATGCTTAGCCTGGGAAGTGGCGCTATTAGGAGGTGTGACCTTGTTGGAGTAGGTGTGCTATTGTGGGCTTTAAGACTCTCCTCCTAGCTGCCTGGAAACCAGTAGCCTCCTAGCTGCCTTCAGATGAAGAGGTAGAACTCTTAGCTCTGCTTGTACCATGCCTGCCTGGATGCTGCCATGCTCCCACCTTGATGATAATGGACTGAACCTCTGAACCTGTAAGCCAGCCCCAGTTAAATGTTGTCCTTATAAGAGTTGCCTTGGTTACCCAAGGAGCTAAAGGGGTCTACAACCCTTTAGGTGGAACAACAATATGAACTAACCAGAACCCCAGAGCTCGTGTCTCTAGCTGCATATGTAGCAGAAGATGGCCTAGTCGGCCATCACTGGGAAGAGAGGCCCCTTGGTCTTGCAAACTTTATATGCCCCAGTACAGGGGAATGCCAGGGCCAAGAAGTGGGAGTGGGTGGATAGGGGAGCAGGGTGGGGGAGGGTATAGGGAACTTTCGGGATAGCATTTAAAATGTAAATAAAGAAAATATCTAATAATAAAAAAAGAAAAAACAAAGAGTTGCCTTGGTCCTGGTGTCTGTTCACAGCAATACAACTCTAACTGCGACATCCTACTTCAAGCAGATATGACATAAGGCCTTGTGATCCTCCTCTGCCCCACCTCTTTGTCCCACCCCTCCACGTCCCCCATGCCTCTGCCTGTTTGCTCCATTCCACATCTAATCTTGGAATATAATAGTAAACTAAAGAGTCTTTTCCATTGGTTGCATAAGGTACAACAGCTTTACAGGGTTCCAGAGTAACATACTAGCTAGGAATGCATATAAGTATGTGTTTCTTTTTAAAGAAATGGAACACTAAACACACAATTGGCAGTAGTGATTCTCTCTGGATAAGGAACACCAAGAGAATGTATCTTTCATAGGCATATGCTGCAATACTGCCAACACTAAGTTGGGAGGTACATTTATTGGATTCATTTTGTTTTGATACCTGATGACTTATGCATAATCTCCACACACCAAACATTATTAAAAGTATTTAAAAGATAATTATCTTCTTATTAGAGTTGTTACATATCATCTTAATTCCAGATAGATTACACAGTGTAACATTAATAATTTAAAAACCTGAAAGAAAAATAATTTTAAAAACATTGACAAAAATATATATATATTTATTATGTATAACATGCCATTCTGAAATGTGAATCCAGAAAGGGTCAATCTGAGCTAATTAAATATATTATTTAGCAAATTCACTACAACCCCACTGTGGTGTGTGTGTGTGTGTGTGTGTGTGTGTGTGTGTAACACTTAAACACTTAAAATCCATCTACTCTCTTTTTTATGATTCACTTACTTTTATTTTATGCGCATCAGTGTTTTGCCTGCATATCTGTCTGTGTGAGGGAGTCAGAACCCCTGGAATGATTGTTGCAGGCAGCTATGAGCTGCCATGTGGTTGCTGGGAATTGAACGCAGGTCCTCTGGAAGAGCAGACAGTGCTCCTAACCTCCGAGCCATCTCTCCAGTCCCTAAACCCCATTCTCTAACAATTTTAAAGAACTCAGTCATTGTTGTTAACTAGTCACCATATAGAATAGAAAAAGAATACTTTTGAATATATGTCTCTTGTTTCTCTGAAGTCTTAATAGCACCGAGCCAACATCTCTCTCATGCCCAACCCACCCAATGGGCCTCTGCTAATTATCAAATTCTATGCTTCCGAGCTTTGTTTATGGTTTTTTGAGGCAGGGCCTTGTTATATATCCCAGGCTGCCATCAAATGTGTGAACCTCTTCCCTTAGTTTTCTGAAAGTTGAGATGACAGGTGTGTGCCACCACTCCTGATGATTCAACCGTTTTGTTTGTTTGATTATAAACAACAGATTAGTAAAATCATAGCTGTTTTATTTTTTTCAGTGCCTGGCTTATTTTGCTTAACACAGTGCCCTCCAAGTCCATCTGTTCTGTTGTAAAATGGCAGTAGCTTGGTCCTTTTTAAAGGTTACAAATGCTAGCGTTAGTAGTAATACTAACACATAAGTAATTTTGTGATTAGTACTGCATCTTTTTGTCCACTCATCTGCTGGTGAAACTCCTGAGGTCGTTCTGAATCTTGACTGTTGTAAAAGCCCTGCACTGAGCTTGACTGTGCGGACAGCCTTTTGATATGCTGATCATACTTCTCTAATAGATACATCCCATGGAGGGACTGCTGCATCAAGATTTACCTTGTTTGTTTGTTTGTTTGTTTGTTTCAAAATAGAGTCTCACTATATGAGACTGTGTAGTCTTAGTACTTAGTACTTAGAACCCAGAGACCCTTTGTGCAAAGCATGCATGAGGAATCATATGTAAAAGTCTCACTGTGACAACGAAAAGTTAAAGATATAGAAATGCTAGGCAAATACGTTAATATTCATAAAATGGGATACTTCAGTAGCAGCTAAAAAGAATAAATTTCCTGAAGCAATAGGAATAAAAACATGGTCTAGAGAAGTGCACCATAAACTCTTGAGTATCATCTGAGAAGTATGCTGGATAGGTTTCCATGCTGTGTGGAAATACATCTGCATGTGTGCATCGATACCACGTGGCCAGTCCAGGAGGAGGGGCATACGGGACTAGAGGAGGAGGGGCTTTGCTGGGTCTCAAGCATGATGACTGGTAGTATTAAATACTATTCTGTATTTTCTCAGACACAGAAGAGAAGCCGGCTGCATGTCACATCTTTCTTCTTTAAAACTGGCAGCGAACAGTATTTTGTTTCCTCTCTATAGTGCTGGGCTGTGTGTGTGTGTGTGNGGGAGAGGGGAGAGGGAGAGGGGAGAGGGAGAGGGGAGAGGAGAGGAGAGGGAGTGGAGGATTGAGATACTTGGGGGAGAAAGATGGAACAGACTCAGAGCTGCAGGGGAGATCTTCCAAAATGTAGGTGGGAAGGGAAAGCAGCCCACGGAAGGGCAGCCGAAAAGCATCTTGGGCAGCAAGACCAATGGGCTTCACAGAAGGTAACCGGGCAACTAAGCTGAGGGCAGAGTTAGAGGTGTTGAGCTAGGAGTAAAGAGATGGGCGCACTAGCCTCAGAAGAGTCCAGCCACTGAGTCAGTAAGGCAGGATAAGAATGAGCTAACGTGTGTGTGTGTGTGTGTGTGTGTGTGTGTGTGTGTGTGTGTGTGTGTGTGTGTGTGTCTTTCATCTGCAAATCCGAGATAGCTCCTGGGCTGGTCCACTCCTGCGACTGACAGGACAAAGCGGTTAGGTTCCTTCTGAACCAGTGCGAGTTTCTAATGGTCCTCCGGCTGAGACACTCACTGTTGATGGTTTTCGCCATCTCTCTCTTTTCCCGGATGAGCAGCTTCCGCCTCTCCCTGCATTCTTTGTTCAGTTTTTGCTGCTTGGCATTTTCCTCCTGGAGCTGTAAGATTCGTTCTTGCAGCCGACCGAGGGAGTGGTTGGAGAAGACCAAGGTCCCGGAAAGGTCTTCAGGCACCTCCCCAAACTCCACGTACTCTATCTACAGAAACAAAAACAAAGCAAATAGAAATCAGAACGGACTTAGACAAAGATCGGACTGAAGGCAAGGCAGAGAGAGAGAGAGAGAGAGAGAGAGAGAGATCCTTGTTCCTCTGTCCTGTTGCTTAAACCCCTTCACCCTTAGACTCCACTGTCACCTCAGTGACAGTGACTAAGTAAACAGAAAGCTGTCCTCAGAGAGTAAGCCACATGGGGTCTTTCTTGGAACAGCAAACTTCTAGAATAGGTCTTGCCTGATACCTACTTCATAACAATGGGGCAGGCATTTCAAGGATGACATAAACTGTTAACAAGATACCAATAAACTGAATTTTGGAGTGTTTCTTGCCCCTTAAGAATGGCCTCATCTCTTAACGTGACAAGAGTCTACAGCAAGCCTTTCTCTTCTTATGGATATGAATTTCCACAGCTTAGTGTACATTTTCATCCAAGTAGACGTGGAAATGAGCCAAGATGGAAAAAATTAAAAAAAAAAAGAATATTTCTGTCCTGTCCTAACCGCCTTTATTAATGACATTAAGATAAGGCTGATTAAAGATGGATGGGAAGTGACCTTTATGCAAGACTCAACATCTCAACTTCCAGCCATTTCATTCTTACGACTGGGCTGGTGAAATGACTGTGAGCCGTAGGGAAGCCTGTGTGTTTGGGTGTTCTTCCTTAGGTAAAAGTCTGAACGGGTAAAAAGAGTTAGGGATGTGGTTCTGTATTCAGAACGACCCATCACGGGCCCTGGTACACCACTGGTGAGCCACGAATCTTTCTCTGGGAAGGTTTTCGTGTGACACTGTCTCTGCCCCAATTTTGGGGTCACAGACCTTGAGTTCACTGATCTTGGGGTCACGGATCTTGGGGTCACTGCTCTTGGGGTCACTGCTCTTGGGGTCACTGAACTTGGGGTCACGGATCTTGGAGTCACAGACCTTGGGGTCACTGATCTTGGGGTCATAGATCTTGGGGTTATGGATCTTGGGGTCATGGATCTTGGGGTCACTGATCTTGGGGTCACTGAACTTGGGGTCACTGATCTTGGGGTCACTGATCTTGGGGTCACTGATCTTGGGGTCACTGATCTTGGGGTCATGGATCTTGGGGTCACGGATCTTGGGGTCACGGATCTTGGGGTCACAGATCTTGGGGTCACGGATCTTGGGGTCACGGATCTTGGGGTCACGGATCTTGGGGTCACAGATCTTGGGGTCACTGATCTTGGGGTCACTGATCTTGGGGTCATGGATCTTGGGGTCACGGATCTTGGGGGTCACCTGGTGGAGCTTCAGAGGGATGACGACCAGTAGCTCATTCAGCCTCTGCTGCTTCTCTCGCTGATAAGCCTCCAGGGCCTCCTCGGCTGCATTCAGATTGGTTGCCACAACTTTTACCTGAACAAAGCCACGGGAGAGATATTGGCACTGGTCAGTGAAAGTCTATGTATCCAAGGTGTTAAGCGAATAGAATAGGGAACAAAATACCCATGGAAGGAGTTACAAAGACAAAGTTTGGAGCTAA
Source organism: Mus minutoides (assembly GCA_902729485.2). Taxonomy (NCBI): domain Eukaryota; kingdom Metazoa; phylum Chordata; class Mammalia; order Rodentia; family Muridae; genus Mus; species Mus minutoides. The sequence goes on along the minus strand of LR753486.1, from coordinate 134,942 downwards.
GACAAAAGGATGGACCATCCAGAGACTACCCCACCCGGGGATCCATCCCATAATTAGTCACCAAACCCAGACACTATTGCATATGCCAGCAAGATTTTGTTGACAGGACCCTGATATTGCTCTCTCTTGTGAGGCTATGCCAGTGCCTGGCAAATATAGAAGTGGATGCTCACAGTCATCTATTGGATGGAACACAGGGCCCCCAATGGAGAAGCTAGAGAAAGTACCCAAAGAGCTGAAGGGGCCTGCAACCCTATAGGAGGAACAACAATATGAACTAACCAGAACCCCAAGAGCTCGTGTCTCTAGCTGCATATGTAACAGAGGATGGCCTAGTTGGCTATCATTGGGAAGAGAGGCCCCTTGGTCTTGTAAACTTTATATACCCCAGTACAGGGGAATGCCAGGGCCAAGAAGCGGGAGTGGGTGGGTTGGGGAGCAGGGTTGGGGGGGGAGGGTATAGGGGACTTTCAGGATAGCATTTGAAATGTAAATGAAGAAAATATCTAATAAAAATTGTTTAAAAAAAAAAGAGGAAGAGAGCCACCATGCTGGAAAAGGAGTAGTTGCCATGTCTGAGAAGTGCAGGAGAGAGAGAGAGACAGCCTGCATGTAAGAACTGGGTGTGCGGGAGCTTTGTGGGCCACTTGGCAGGAATCTGACGTTGGCCAAGGACAAGGAAATGGGCTTCAAGTAGGAATCTGACAGTGGCCATGACATGGAATTAAGTTTTGGGCTAGGACAGGGAAGTAGGCTCAGATTTTTTGGTCATCCTGATAAGCCCTTAGAAACATCAACCACGAGAGTGATCAAGGGACTTTTTTTATTGCCTTGCTTGCTCCTTAACCTAGAACTGACCTTATTACTTGCATATAATTAAAATGGTATAAAAGCAGTTTGGGAAAAAATAAACCCACCTCAGTCTCAGAACTGGCTGGGGTCATGCAAAAAAAAAAAAAAAAAAAGAGGTTTCTCTTTTATTTTCTCTATGAAAAGCAGCCCTTGGCATGATATCTTTATCAGAATGTTAGGTTTTGTTATTGTTGTTACAATGACTCAAAGAAATTTATTTATTTATTTATTTATTTATTTTCCCCCCTTGTTCCGGTCAACCCCGCTCGCTCTGCTCGACCCCGCTCGCTCCGGCCAGCCCCACTTGCTCCCGGCTGCCCCCGTACGGCCCCCGCTTGTTCCAGCCAGCCCTGCTCGCTCCGCTTGCTCCGGTTTGGCCCCGCTCGTTCCGGCCGTCCCCGTTCGGCTCCGCTTGCTCCGGACAGCCTGGCTTGCTCCGGTTGGTCTCTCCGGTCCAAGGATTCATTTCTTATTATTCTTCATAAGTACGCTGTAGCTGACTTCAGACGCACCAGAGGAGGGCGTCAGATCTTGTTACGGGTGGTTGTAAGCCACCATGTGGATGCTGGGATTTGAACTCATCACCTTCGGAAGAGCAGTCGGGTGCTCTAACCTGCTGAGCCATCTCACCAGCCCTATTTATTTATTTATTATTTATTTATTTATTTTAAATAAGCATCCACAAAGTATACTCTTCATCTCCTAAAAAAAAGTCCAACAATCCAGGCTTGGTGGCGCATGCCTTTAATCCTAGCACTCGGGAGGCAGAGCCAGGCAGATTTCTGAGTTCAAGGCCAGCCTGGTCTACAAAGTGAGTTCCAGGACAGCCAGAGCTATACAGAGAAACCGTGTCTCGGAAAAAAAAAAAAAGTCCAACAGTGTTCCTGAACATTTTCATTACAAAAAAAAAATTTTAATCCACTAAAATCTAGGCAGTGGTGGCACACACCATAAATCCCAACACTCAGGAGGCAGAGACAGGTGGATCTCTGAGTTTAAAGCCAGCCTGGTCTATAGGACAAGTTCTATGACAACCAGGGCTACACAGAGAAACCTTGTCTTGAAAACCAAACCGAACCAACCAAACAAACAAACACCCCAACACACAAACAAATCCACTAAAAAAAAAATTTCTAAATGTGAACCAAGTTGACTGGCACTGTTCTAAACAAGATCTAAACAAGGGTTTCTCTTTTAGAAAGTCAAAAGGGAAAGGAGAAGGGCAGCTTCTCTTTGTAACCTCCAACACACAGTGTATCAGCCCCAGAAGATAGTCCAGAGAGAAAACCCCAGAGTTTCCATAACTACTTATCTTCATCTCGTTTCTAAGAAGGCTTCATAACTAACACACGGACCCAGCATTTCCTGAGTGTTATTTATACATCCACATACACACATTTATTATATAATATGTGCTATGATATTTATTTGCTCATAGAATTAAAAAATAGCTGGGAGACAAACAAGTGTTGTAAAGAAAAAGCACCATCCAGAGAGCCAAGGCCTGCCACACTACGGAGCCTGTGAACCACAGGAACAGCTGAAGGGACCCTGGTCGGCTCCAGTGTGGCAAGCATGGCTTCAGCTGGCCTTGCCCTTCTCCTCACTCCCTCTGCTCTGCTAAAAAAACAAAACAAAACAAAACAAAACGAAACGAAACAAAACAAAACATATAAAACCATTAGATTACACTCCTAAAGCTAGTACCCAAGATCTACTCCCTTCTTTGGCCACTTCCTTCTCCTGAGGCTGACTGCCAAGGAGCAGCTATCAGAGTATTCATGTCCAGCAATGAAAAGGCTCCTTCGGCTCACCTATTAGCATATATGATTAAAATTAGACACCTCGTCCAAACACAGGATATACCATTTTACTCTTACAAACCAATGTTTTCCTATGTGCCTCTGTCTCCTCTCCAGAGCAGTTCTCTGAACCAGGGGACGACACCCCTCCTCCCTTTTCCTCACCCCTCCTCTCTTTTCCTCCTCCCTCGTCATCTATCTTCTATCTTTGTCTGATTCCTGTCCCGCTGTCCCTCTAGGGCAAATACATTTCATATGTGCTGAGAACTTTGGTCTTGTGGTATCCTGAGCTGATGCTTTTCCTTCCAATGGCTGTTGATGACCTTTGTTGATAATTTCTGTTGATAACTTCTCTGAGAAGTTCTAGCAATGTCACGCCTATGAAATAGGAGTGTGGGTAGATAGTATGTTAGAAGACAAGTAGGTAGACCACCATACCTTTTTGGAGATTGTATCATATTCTTTTTTCAGGTTATCAACAATTTTCTTTTCTTCAACTAAGGCTTCCTCAATGTCTAGTCTTTTCTCTCGGAGTTGGAGGGCCAGTTCAAAGAGATTTACATCACAATCTATAAAGAGAGTTAAAGTAAGAAGGCAGTCCTGTTTGACAGGAAACAGGGTGGTACAAGAAACATGGAGCTTGGAGATCCAGAATCCATAGCACAGACCCACACCAGACTCTGCAAGGGAGAAGTCATTTTTTCTTCTTATAAAAACAAAGTGAACACTCCGTGTGTGTGTGTGTGTGTGTGTGTGTGTGTGTGTGTGTGTGTGTGTTTGTGTGTGTGTGTGTGTGTGTAGGTCAGAGACAGACCTCAGAATCATTGTCTGTTGTGTAATAGCTTCCTCCAAGACTGAAACAGTCTTCCCTACAGGGAAAGCCCCTTAGGCAGCAAGGCAAACAACTCCAGGTAGCTTCAAGAAATCCCTGAAACAGACAAGACTCACTGAATCCCTCCCTGCCAGAGTACAGAAGCAGAACTGCAGAGTAGGCTCTCAGACAAGCCAACCTGCAAAGAAGACTGAAGCCAGACCCATCGGTCTGGAAGAAGCAGAAGCCAGCTGAGCTGCCTGGAAGAGGTTTAGACCAGAGTCACTTGGAAGAGATGCTCTCCGATCTGTTGAGCTACCTGCCAGCTGTGCAGTGTGCTCCAAGTTCCCAGGTTTTGTGAGTTGTCACTCATGCGGGGCTGGGCCTTGGTGCTGTAGCTGTCTCTGAGTCATTTCTGTTCCTGTAGGTAACCCCTCGCCCATATTCCTGTAAGTAATTCCAATAAAACCCATTGGTTCACTAAATTGGACTATGGTGGTATCCATACTTAGGCCTGGTGTGGGTTCCCTATCTGGGGTGAGTAGACTTGTGTGCTGCATCTCCACAGGAAAAGGTTTGTCACACAACAATGCCTTCCACCTTGTCCGCTTGTAAATTCACTTGACTAACTGGCCTTTGAGTCTTCGGGGTTCTCATGGTTTTGCTACCCTGCCCAGCTTTATGTGGGTTCTGGGGACCCAAACTCAGGTCCTCACACTTCTTTGGCAAGCACTTTACTCAGTGAGCCATATCTAAGGCCCCAGTTGTCCTTATTTTATAGGACAGTCTATAATGAAGGAGGAAATCCTCCTTAAGGGAGGTGAGAGGGTATAAACTGCATGTGATTCAATGGGCTTCAAGTGCATGCTTTTATTTGAGCTGTGTTATGCTAATGCCACATTTTTACACTGAAGAGTAGATTAAAACATGAAATGAGAATATTGAAATAGCTGGACCTTCTTTTCCTCAGACTCCTCTCCATTTCCATCCCTGTACTTCTTTCAGACAGGGCTGTGTGTAGGTGGCACATGTCTGTCGTCCTAGCAATAGGGAGATGGAGAAGGAAGGACTAGAAGTTTAAGGTTAGACTAAGCTACATAGTTAAGACTCATTCTCAAAAACATAATTTCTGGGACTGTGACGCAGTGGCTGAGTGTTAGCCTAGCTTGAATAAGAGCTTATGCTCCCCCAACCACAAAATAGGGTAACCAAGTGGGATTTAGGACCCCTAGTTTCAACCCAGCTCAGCCATTAGATGGGCTGTGTGGTGTTCAAGCCCTTTCATCCCACTCTAGTGTAACACGGTGAATTATGAGGTTTTATTCTACTCATAAATATTGTAAATTTTTAAATAAAATTCTTGTCTTTGGGCTGGAGAGCTGTCTCCGTGGTTAAGAACTCATAAATGCTCTTGCAGAGAACCTGAATTCGGTCCCTAGTACCTCTGTCAGGAAGCTCACAACCACATGTATTCCTAATTCCTGGGGGATCCTCTGTCTTTGGACTCCATGGACATTGTCATTCACATACACACACACAGAGAATTTTTTTAAAATTACAAGATTCAAAATTAAAGCAACTTATAAACCAAATGGGATGGATTTTCTCCACTGAACTATTGACTTATAAAGATTATAATTATGTTGACCTAATGGCCCTGGGATAGTTTCACTAGTTTTAAAAAAAATTACCAATAATTTCTAGGGAGCCAGTATGGATTGTCAAAATCAAAGTATTGTAGTGTGTGTGTGTGTGTGTGTGTGTGTGTGTGTGTGTGTATGTGTGTGTATGTATGTAAAGTAAAATTTGCCTTCTACCTACAAAATTTAAACTTAAAATTTGCTACATAGTTCATAATATCTCTGAATCAGCAGTTGGATTCCATAGATTGATTTTTTTATTAATAAAACCTGTAACCTGTTTAAAGGACTGGATAATAGCAATGATAATTTTCCCAGAAATCCCTCCCAAAGAGCTTGTAGGCTTTACTTCATGCATTTAAAACTATTCTTTTCTTAAATTTTATTACCAGAGAGCAAAAAAATAGAGGAGGACCACCTCTGTGTTGATAGCCCCAGTTCCCACTACAGAGAGAACACGTTGCTTTGTGCAACTTACTTGTCGGGCAGATAGAATCATCGAAAACGTCATCTTCAGATCCAGACGCATCCTCGTCGCTCTCTAGGCTGGACTCCTCTTCACTGGACTCCTCACTCTCTTCATCCTCGTCTAAGGTGAGAAGATGATCTTATCAGGAGACAAGATCTTAAGAGACAGGGCTCCCCATCATACAACTACTGGGGAAGGGAGGGGAGACATATTGGGAAAAGCTTAAAACCATTAAAGACACAGATCATGTGTTCTGTCCTCAGCTTGTTGAATCCAATCATAGCAAGAATGCTGCGATGGTAGTGAACCCACACCCTCCCTAGCTGACAAAATCCTCCAACTTCCCCTTCCCCCTAATAGCTTATCATTCTGGTCTGCCTTCAGTAAACATTCTGTTAGATTTTATGAAAATGTTGCCCTATTCCTTAGTAATTTCCTATCTACTGGCCGGTCTCTTGCTCTTCTGTTTTAGGCTATCATTTATACTTGCATCCAGAGTTAAAGTCTACTATTTTCCCACCCCAAAACATCATTTTCGAAGCCACTTGGATAGTCTATGTAATTGCTCTTTAGCAAGGGCCATGAGTAACTTTTCATTATTATGTTGTATATGGCATTTTTATAAAATATACAAATGTCTGAATATCATCTCCAAGGTAAGTGATTATAGACTCCTTTAGCATGCCCCATGTTGCTCTTAAAATACCTTGGGAACATCTATGTACCATAGAGCATAAATTTGTGACTCTTATGTTATAGAAAGTCAGATTAAACACAAGAGACAGACCTTATACTTTTAAGATTTATTTTTTCATTCACTCATTTAGTTTTAACTATGGCCTTCCACATGCTAGCCAGGCACTCTGCCTCAAGCTTTTACCCTATCCCTCTTTTAATTTAAATTTTATTATAGTGAATTTTTTGAAACAGGGCATTGCTAAATTGTCCAATAGATCAAACTTGTACCCATTTTAACCCCCTGTATAACCAGGCTTACAAGCCTAGATTTCTGTTCCAGGCTTTTCTAAAATCTAAAATATGTCTGAAATTTACTTTAAATAACTTGTACCACCACATAAGACAGATCAGAAACATTTTAACTCTAAGTATCTTTACGTAGATTAACCGCTTCCTGAAAAGGAACTAGACCCGCTTTTCCCTAGTTCTCCCAGTAAATATGGTTAAGCACTATGCATTAGACAAATGTAAGATTCTGAGAAACAGAGAGAGGCAAGCAAACCAACCATGTGCCCTGGAACCTGAAAGGCAATACTGTGGTGAGTACCCGGGGTCATACATGTCAGACTTGGAGGTCAATGAGATGTCACACAAGATACGCCAACTGATGCAACCCGTGTAGAAAAGTCCAACAATGGTTGCTAACACCAGACCTATTCTGGTCTGCGACATCAATGGTAACTGCACAGTGTCAGACTAGCAAGAGAGGTTCCTAGAGTGTGTATTAATTTCTTCTCTGCTGCTGCAATAAAATTTCCTGGCAAAAAGTAATTTAAGGGAGAAAGGACTTATTTGGCTCACAGTTCCATGTTAGTTGACCCCAGGTCCTTTATGGCAGAGAACTGAAGGAGCAGTGGCTTGAGTTAGCCATGTTACTAAACCTATAGGAAGGGCAGAAAGCAATGAATTCATGCATGCATACTTGTGCTCGGCTCACTTTCTTCACTGTTTTAGCGTTCTGAATCCCCATCCTAGGAAATGGTGCCTCCCATAACAGACAGGTCTTCCCATCTCAATTAACATATTCAGGATAAATCCCAGAGACACGCCCCTTAGACCAGCCTAATCTAGACAATCCTTCATTGAGAACCTCTTCCCAGGTGACACTAGACTGACAATTAAAACTAACCACTGCCAAGGGGAAGCTGTGATTCTAGCCTCTGTCCCTTCCTATGAAGCAACTAGATACCCACGTGTGTCCCACCAGAAGACAAGAACTGTAGGCTCTTCACCATGACAAAGCAACCAACATCAGCATCGCTGTCAGTTATAGAGTTGTGATGGCTAGTTGTTGTCATTACCAACTTGCGTGGATTTGAACTCGCCTAAGACATACACACCTTTGGAGGTAGCTGAGTAGATCGCTAGAAAGTGTTAGCCTAGGAAGACTCATCGGAATATAGGAAGCACCATCCCATGGGCTGGGGTCCCAGGCTGAGCAAGAAGGAAAATAAGAGAAAGGGACCAATTCTCTCCTCTCTCTTTTCCTTGATGGTGAACCCAGTGTGACTTCCTATCTCGCATTCCTCCTGTGGTGTCTTCCCTGCCACTATATACTGTGTCCCAGAAATAAACTCTTTACTCCTTAATTGATTCTGTCAGACATTGTGTCACAGTATTGAGAAGAGCATTAATAGCAGAGTCAGTGTTAACAGTGTTCATGGAAATCCTCATTACCTGATGGGGTACTGTTCCCACTGTACAGGAATGACAAAGAGTGTACCCCACATATTCTGACACATGTACAAAGAGATTCTATCTTTCTCTAATAGAATAGCATATATATATACACACATATATGTATATATTTGTCTATGTATATATATATATATATATATATATATATATATATATATATATATATATATATATATATATATATATATATATATATATATAAAGAGAGAGAGAGCATTCTATTGGAGCAAGATATATAGACATATATTAAATATGTATATATATATATATATATATATATATATATATATATAGAGAGAGAGAGAGAGAGAGAGAGAATGTGGAGATAAAGGAATGCACTGTATATACTATATACACTATGCACAATATACACTATTCACAGGGATGTACATTAGCATGGCCACTTTTGGGAAAAACTATATGAACTTTCCTCAAAAACTACCATGTGGCCCAATATTCTACTCCTGGGAATACATGCAAAGGAAATGGATTCGTGATTATTGTGCCTCTATTTACTATTGCCAAGATACAGATTCAGCCTGTCCACAGATGAACAGATAAAGGAAAGAGGATATTTATATACGATGGAGTCAGACACAGAACAAGTGTCATGTGTTTTCTGTTATAGATGAGAATTAGAAAAGAAGAGAAAGAAAAGTCCCGTGAGTAGGGCTCTTGAGAACTGGGAAAGGCCATAGGGAGAAAGAAGAAGGCAGCCGAGGGGTAGGAGAGACAATTGCAGTGTCACATATACGAATTATGTGAAAAGTTCAATGAAGGACATCAACTTGTATCATTTCCATGTGTTAATACTTATACTGAAATGTGATAGGTATATTAACACTCCTGCAGTTACTAAATGACAACAAGGAAACAGTTTTACACTCATGAACTTTCTAGAAAATGTGGCTGATTCCTTAAGAAAACTAAACTTGCTACCCAAACCCATCTAATATGAAACAGATGACTGATTATCACTGCAACTATTAACAATTTTACTTCATAGTTCAACCCCACCACCAAATAGCTTCACAAGCAAATTCTACTCAATTTTGAGAGAGGATTTAGCATCTTCTAGGAAATCAAAGATGAGGAAAGACTTCCTAATTCTCAGCCTTGATGAGAACCAGAGATAGAAGTGGGCCAGGCAGTTCAGGGTTAGAGACTTCCATTCCTGTCCTTGGCCAGAAGCTGGAAATGTCTGTGACTCTGTCCCAGCCAGAGGCCAGTGGTGTCAGAAAACATTCCAGATCTTCATCTGGTCTCTAGTTATCTCTCTTCCCCTGAAAGAGACCCCTGCCTAGAAGCCATATCTGAGGGCATGACTGACGTGCCAGTCCAGACACTAATCTGTTTTGGTGAACAGTTGTGGAATTTGACCTCTGGGTTTTATTGGTGGGAATGGGTTATATTAAAGATAACCTCAGAGACAGCAACATGTGCTGATGTCTCAATAAGGAGTAAAAGCAAAATACTTCTGCTTGGAGTGCCTGACCAATAGCAAGCCCGAATTTGAGTTTTCAACTGCTCTTTCCATGTCTTCCTTCTTTCTGAATTCTATGTTTTTTGGCTTGTCTGTAGTCTGTCTGTTGCCTGCTCTCTCTCTCTCTCTCTCTCTCTCTCTCTCTCTCTCTCTCGCTCTCGCTCTCGCTCTGTGTGTGTGTGTGTGTGTGTGTGTGTGTGTGTTTGTCTCTGTATCTGTGTGTGTGTTTGTCTCTGTATCTGTGTCTGTCTTTGTGTGTGGTCTCTGTGTGTGAGAGAGAAAGGCAGAGGGAGGGAGGGAGACAGACAGAGAGAGAGAGTTCTGACCTGCTCCAAAGATTAGAACATTATACACTATGGAGTCTGTTGATCACCTGGCCAAGAATTCATCTCCCTTGGAAAGCTGATTTACTTATGGCTATGCTAAGGAGATGGAAGAAATAATTATCCTCTTAATAAGGTAATGTGCCTTCCACTCCAGAAGCTTGTTTGCAGGTTCCATTGTGTAGCAATGTGACCTGCCTGCTTTAACTCTTCCCATTTTCTTCTCTTTTTCTTTTAGGTACTAGCCAAAGCTTGGCCATGATTTCCTCGACACTCAATTATCTCTCCTCTCTCCTCTCTCCCCTCTCCTCCCCTCTCCTCTCTCCTCTCTCCCCTCTCCTCCCCTCTCCCCTTTCTCCCCTC
>LR753486.1:37500-124663 GCA_902729485.2 Mus minutoides | reverse complement strand
CCTTCCAAATCTTTCCCTAAATCCCCTTATTAATGAGGCTAAGAACCCCGAGAGAAAGAACTTTGATTTCCCCAGGCACAGTATGGGACTAGCATTAGCCTCATATTTAAATTAGACAAAGAGGAAGTGTGGAGAAAAGAATAAAGGGGGGCGGATGAAGAAAAGGAAGAAAAAAGGAAGAGGGAGAGAAGGCATGAAAGGAAAGATAGAAGGAAGGGTGAAAGGAAGACTAGAAAAAAAGGGAGGGTGGGAGGGAGAGTAAAACTACTGCCCAGTGGCCCACATTAATAGCATATTAACTCATTTTCCACTGTTATAACAAAATACCTGAGGCTGAACACTGTATAAAGAAAAGTGTGCTATACAGCTCATTGATTTGGAAGTTAGAAACCAAGACCAGCAGTGCCATGTGCTGGCTTCTGATGAAGGGCTTCCAGTGGATGATGTCATGGTGGAAGCACATGGGAGGGGGAATCACATGACTAAAGCAAGAGAGACCCCGAGGAGTGGGTAATCTTGCTATGTTATAGCAGCTTACTTCATCTTTCTAGGAACCAACTGGGGTGAGAACTGTTAACCCTTCCAAGATAGTACCCCCACTCATCTAAGTGTCTTGCATTTAGTCCTAAGAAGCATCAAGTATGTGAGCCCTGGAGGGTCACAGACTGTGAGCATACTATACAAATGCAGGGTAAAGGCTTCCTTTAAAAGCTTAGTAAATAAAATTCAGCAGTACACAAAATAATATTATACTCTATCAGTGGTGGTTTATTTCAAGGGAGAAGTCATATTTAATAATCAGTGGGTGAACTCTGCCATGTTAGTGAGCAAAAGGTTAGGGGGGAGCCACATGCCATCAACCACGGCAGAAAAACAACTGTCAGAATCCAACATGCATTCATGATGAGAGTTCAGGAAAACGGAGGAAGTCCATTTACCTACTCCTGAAGGTAACAAGCCACTTACTGGTGAAAGACTGGATGCTTTTCCTCTAAGGCTGCAAACAAAACAGGGACCTCAGCGGTCCCCTCCGTTTCAGTGTAATTCTGGATGTTTGAGCCACAAAGGGTGGAAATAGGCAATGTGGATACAGATGAAATTCCTATAGGAAATCCCCATAGAGTCTACCCAAACCTTCTAGCGTGAAGAAGCAAGTCCATGGAACATGAGGCAAACAGGTGTATCAAGCCAGTCATACTTCTGTATGCTAGCAGTAAACTGGAAGACACGGAAAGCAAAAGTGTGATCCCACGTACATTTGCTCAAATCAGGAAACTATACAGGTGTAAACCTAACAAACCAGGAGCATGGGTTGTGTGTTGACATACAACATGCTGATCAATAGGTAAGCATGCCAGCCCTGTCCCGAGACATGCAGAGCCGAGCTGATAAACAGGGTTAACACAAAGGTGGTAAAGAGTCCAACAAGATTTCTTTGTAAACAATATTATTCTAAAATATGGGAAGATTAAGGAGCTAGAACAGCTGAAGCTATTTTGAGAAGGAAGACACTCGTGGAGGAAGTGGTCCACCTGAGCTCAGTACTTATTGTGCAACCACAGTAACAAAGGGGTGGGTCACAGTAACAAAACAGAAAACCCAGAGCGAGATCCATGCACAAGGACCCAGACAACTGTGACACGCGATTCAAAAGGTCAAAAACAATTCAAAGGACCGAGACAACCTCCTCAGGAAATGCTGCAGGTACAAAGTTACAGATGGGAAGAAAAAGTTGTGAAGCATGTAGCATACAAAGGACTAGTCTCCAGAACACAGGGAACTCTCAAAACTCAACACCAAGACAGCAGGCCAGCTTACCAATCTTACTTAAACATGTACAAAATAGTTGATGACAGGCATTTCACCTAAACTATCCTGTATTAATTCATACCTAAAACATACACAGCACACACACACACACACACACACATATACACTACACACACAGAGGCACATACACACACATATATGCATATATGTATCCACCACAAACTACACACTCAACTACACACATATACATGCACGCACATATACTCATACACATGCATGCCTGTACCACACTTGAGTACACACATATATGCACACACACACACACACACACACACACACCCCACACACAAATAGACTCCAGTTCTTCAAACACACCCCATCAGCTTACAGCTCTTTAATCCCTACAGTACTTCTACATTGCCTGTGCAGTAGTAGGTGAGGACTGCACCAGACAGAGAGCTCAGTTACATCACTCGTTAGTGCTGATGAGAAGAACTGGAGTAGCAATCGAAGGGGGAACACTAACCAGCATCTCCCTCAACTTCCTTCTTCTTTGCCCGCTTAATCTTCTTCTTCAGGACCTTCATGAGGAAGTTTGCAAATTTATTGTTTTCTCCCAGGGCTGCCTGGAAGCCAGCGTAGAGCGCCTTTTCCTGCTCCTGGAGTTTGGTGATTTCGTTCTTTTTCTCTTCCATCTCTTTAAGAGTTTCGTTTATTTTCCACTAAAGGGAAGGAGGGAGGAACATAAGATATATAACATTTCTAACAAGCTGGCTTCTGAGTACAATGCCCATTCCAATGCAAAGCTAGAGTCTATAGATATTTTTGAGCTTCTTAATAGAAATCTATTTCTGATGTTTCTAAAACTGTTTATTTGATTAAATTTACATCCTTTAAAATGATCACTAAAGTTTAGTATCTTTGGAATGTTCACCTTTGTCAACAGAAAAATCCAAATTAAACAAATTGGAATTTTGCTTTGGTTTAGTTTGGTTTTGTTGTGTTTGTTTGTTTGTTTGTTTGTTTGTTGAGTCAGGGCTTCTCTGTGCAGCCCTGGGTATCCTGGATCTTGCTCTGTAGACCAAGCTGGTCTTGAACTCACACAGATCCGATTGCCTCTGCCTCCTTAGTACTGGAATTAAAGGCATGGGCCACCACCACCCAGCCAGATTAGAAATTTTACTGACAGTCAGATAAGATGGTGCCTACAGAAAAACATACTCAGAGGTTTGGAGTGGTGCATCTAACATGGCGCACGCAGGGCCAGCATTAATAGCTGGATTTCTGAATGCCCATCCCAAAAGACTGACCAATGTCTCCAACTCAACTCATGATGGGAGCAGTATCTGTGACCAGACATGAGCTTCAAAAAGGACTTCTCAGAGTGACAGCATTTGAAACCTGACCTTTCCCTGCACAATCACCTAGAAATAAAGAAAGCACCACACCCAGATCCCTGACAGGTGTCTCGAGTCCCCCAAAGGACTGCCAAGGGAGCAGAAGCTGTAGCCAGTAATTTGACTCTCTGCCCCCATTCATCTCTCTCTTTTACACTACACCCTCCACCCCCACCCCTGTATCTAATGCTCAGTACCATTTTAACCTTCTCTCCTTCCTTTCTTCCTCTTTTGTCCTTCTATTATTTGCCCCCTGCCCCACCCCACTCCCCTTTTCCCAAAGAACATTAGGCCAGCCTGCTAGGCAGGGTTTCGCTTCCTAAGACTTGAGACTCTTAGATGATCTGACAGCCTATTTTTTACTTCTCTTCTCACCCCCACCCCTTGTCCCTATAATGGCCTCATCCTAATCTGACTGCAAGATGCTCAGTTAGGTTTGGGGATTGCTGTGTATTCTTTACCATACTTTCCACCCATACCTTATGCACTTCTTAGCCCTATGTTCTTTCTTCTTCCTGTCATCCTCATCCCCTTATCTTTTTCCTTCATGATTATAGTCTTCTAGAGAGTTAACAATCTCTGAGATCCGTAGACCCTAACAGAGCACAACTTCCCTCTTCCCAGCTGTTTTATCCAGGTTGATATTTCGTTATTTTTTTAAGGTAGAAAACACTATGTGTGTCTCCATTCTCACTCCACAAAAGCAATCTTCAGATCAATGCATTCCTAAACAAAATTCTGATGACATTCTTCACAGAAATAGAAATCTTAAAAACCATAGGAAGTATGAAATATTCTGATAGCCATAGCAATTTTATGCAAAGAAAAATTCTGGTTGAGGAATTCATGCTGGAATCATCATGTCATGTTTCAAGTTAGAGTCATAAAAGAAAACAACAACAAATAAACCTAAAACAACAACAACAACACAGCTTAGTACTGTCAAAAAATTGGGCACACAGATCAATAGAACAGAATAGAAGACCAGATATAAGTCCACATAATTATAGCCACCTCATTTTGACAAAAATGCCAAAATCACACATTGGAGAAAAGACACCATCATCAGCAAATGGACATGCAAAAAAAAATGAATTAAGTCTTTATCTTTCACTTTGCCTAAAAGTCAATACCAAATAAATCACACACATCAACCTAAGGCCTGAAAAATCCATGCCGGATATGGGATATCCCTATGAGTTATTTGACAGGAAAGCCCCAGAGACTACCAAAACAAAAGAGGCCACTGCCTTTGCTTTTAGCTGTCCTCTATAATAATCTGAGAAGAACCTATTGACAAAGACACCACAATCTTTGGTTGCACATCATGGAAAAATCAAGCTTCGACTGACCTCGGAACTTCCTCTCTGTTGGCTACCTTTATAAGTGCCAAAGGGGTTTTGCAAGCCACTGCGAGATACAAATCATCAACATGCTATAATACCATGCTAGAATATCATCCTTCCAGGCTGTATGTGCCAGCAGGTGTAATAGTGACATGACACTTACAGGTGTGTCCTCCTGCTTTCTGATCACAGCTGAGGTCTGCTCCACAAGAAAGGATCCATCTCTGGCATTATGTTATGAGCCTGGGCAAAAACTCGGGGAGAGTATAGACCCTCAGAAGAACCTATTACTGTTGTTTTGCTAAATGGGCATATTGTCAAATTGAGGAGGAGGAATAGGAGGAGGAAGAACAGGAGGAGCAGGAGGAAGAGGAAGAGGAGGGAAAGGAGGGAGAGGAAAAGAGGAGGAGGAATAAGGTTAGTTGGGAGGGGCTGGGGGCTAGAAGGAAGGAGCTGAAAGGTGGAAATGGTAAAGGTACATTATATGAGTGTATGAAATTGTCAACAAATATATAGAAATGTTCTTACAAAAGAAATATGGTATATCATTTGTAGAAAAATGGTTGCAACAGGAGATAATTATATTAACCAAATGAAGTTCCTAGATTTTGTGTGAGGGTATATGTTCATATGTCTGCAGGGGTACATGTACTCACATATATGTAGAAGATAGAGATAGATGTGTGTCTTCCTTAATCATCTTCTATTTTATTATTTTTAAATATCTCTCTTACACATGTGAGTGCATGTGTGTATTTGTGTGTGTGTGTGTGTGTGTGTGTGTGTGTGTGTGTGTGTGTATCTGGGTGTCTGGGTGTCTATGTGCATGTGTATGTATGCCTGTACCACAGGGCATGTATGGTCAAGAAAACAACTTTTGAGAGTTGGCTCTTTCCACCTATTGTAATAGTTCTCAACCTGTGGATCACAACCCCTTTGGCAAACCTCTATCTCCAAAAATATTTCCAGTATAGTTCAGAACACTGGCAAAATTGCAGTTACAAAGTAGCAACAAAAATAATTTTATGGTTGGGGATCACCACACCATGAGGCACTGTATAAAAGGGTCACAGCATCAGGAAGGTTGAGAATCACTGGTCTAGTGGATGGATTGAAGAGCTGAACTCAGGTCATCAGGCTTGCTGGCAAGTACCTTTATCCAAGGAGCTATCTTGCTAGCCTTTTCGGTCTTGTTTTTCTGAGACATCATGTATCACTGATCCTGAAGCTTGCCAACTTGGCTAGATTGGCTGACCAGCAAGATCTATGACCCTCCTTTTCCTGCCTCCCAGAGTTAGATTACAGACATGGGCTACTGTGCCTAGCTCTTTACATTGGTTCTGGGGAACCAAACTCATGTTCCCTAACTTGAGGAGAGCAGCCAATCAGGGTCCAGCCTGCGTTCCCTAACTTGAGGAGAGCAGCCAATCAGGATCCAGCCTGCGTTCCCTAACTTGAGGAGAGCAGCCAATCAGGGTCCAGCCTGCGTTCCCTAACTTGGGGAGAGCAGCCAATCAGGATCCAGCCTGCGTTCCCTAACTTGGGGAGAGCAGCCAATCAGGGTCCAGCCTGCGTTCCCTAACTTGGGGAGAGCAGCCAATCAGGGTCCAGCCTGCGTTCCCTAACTTGGGGAGAGCAGCCAATCAGGGTCCAGCCTGCGTTCCCTAACTTGAGGAGAGCAGCCAATCAGGGTCCAGCCTGCCCTTACTTGCATGTCTTGCTCCTCTTTGTCTAAGGAATTAACTCTCTCTTGAAGAATATTTTCCTGTTTTTCAAAATTCTTCAGGAGAAGCATTTCTTGAAATAATGTGAGATGGTGAAGGTCAGATAATTTCATTTTGGTATCTAGCTTCAGTTTCTGATGTCTTAGAAGATGGAGTTCTGCGTCGAAAGTGACAGTCAGTTCTTTGATCTGAGGTTTAAAAGAGATTGGGGGATATGTAAGTTAAAAAACAAATGTTCTTTTTCAAACTGGCCAGCAGTACTGATGTATCTAAAATATTTCTCATTATGTATTTTGACTAGAGATATAATTATGTGCTCATATAAACTCATTTATTAGTGGCATTAAATTTGCATAGCTTAGTGATGGGAATTCTATAATACAGTCCTTTAAGCTACTTTATCAC
The DNA here is from genome assembly GCA_902729485.2 of Mus minutoides. Taxonomy (NCBI): domain Eukaryota; kingdom Metazoa; phylum Chordata; class Mammalia; order Rodentia; family Muridae; genus Mus; species Mus minutoides. The sequence goes on along the minus strand of LR753486.1, from coordinate 118,021 downwards.
TATTGACTAAGCCATTGTTCAGTGACATCATAGATAGATAGATAGATAGATAGATAGATAGATAGATAGATAGATAGATGTCATACATATATATCCTCTTTATCTAACCCATTTTCAATGCTTTCTCACAGTTAGTCTAAATAAACATTACTCTTAACTACTTTATTTAAAAACGTTTTGAAAATGTAGGTAGGTGCCCAGCCCAGTTGTCATTAGAGGGGCATCATCCAGCCATAGATGAGCAACGGAAACAGATGCAGAGACTCAGAGCCAAACACTAGGCAGAGCCAGGGTGTGATGGTTTGAATAGGTTTGGTCCCTACAGACTCATGTGTTTGGATGTTTGACCCATGAGGAGAGGCACTACTAGGAGGTGTGGCCTTGTTGGAGGAAGTGTCACTGTGGGAGTGGGATTTTAGGTCTCTACACTTAAGCTCCACCCAGTGAGGCATTAGAGTCTCCTTCTGGCTGCCTTCAGATCAAGATGGAGAACTCTCAGCTCCTTCTCCAGCACCATGTCTGCCTGTAGGCTGCCATGCTTCCACCATAATAATGGACTAAACTGAAACTGTCAGCCAGCCCCAATTAAATATTTTTCTTCTTAAGAGTTGACTTGGTCATGGTGTCTCTTCACAGCAATGGAAACTCAAACTAAAACACAAGGGAACCCTGAAGAAGATGGGGTCAGGGTGAGGAGTGCAAGGTTGGATTGGCCTTTAGGAGTATACCATGAGAACACAGCTTACAGAATCAACTAAACAGGGCTCATAGGGGCTCACAGAAACCAAAGTGACAATCATTGGCCTTGTATGGGTCTAAGCAAGATCCTTTGCATATACCACATGGCTGTATAGTTGGTGTTCCTGTGGGACTCCCTACAATGGGAGTTTGGGGGTGACTCTGACTCTGACTCTTTTGCCTGCACTTGGGACCCTCTTCCTCCTACTGGGTTGCCTTGTCCAGCAGTGATATGAGGGTTTGTGCCCCGTCTTCTTGTATCTTGTTAGGCAAAGTTTGATGGGTACCCCTGGGAGGCCTGTTCTTATTTATTTGTTCTTTTGAAGGAAAACAGAAGAGGAGTTGATCTGAGGAAGAAAGGATGGAGAAGAAGAGGCTGGGAAGAGTGGAGAGAGGGGAAACTGTGGTAAGGATGTAATGTTTGAGAAGAATACAAATTTAAAAATAAGGGAAAATATTTTTACATAGGTAAATACAATAATAGAGTCACAAGAAACCATTCAGTTGTCACATTTTCCAAATGAGGAAATGAGGTTAAAGGTGACTGCCCTGTAATAAAGACTACCTTAACATAAAGGTCGAACAGAAATCCAAGTCCCAACTCCAAAATCCAAGTCCTGACTCCTGGGCTGGACCTTATTCCACTCTGGCCAAATTGCTGTACATCCTTGATTGGACACAGCTCTACTTACTTATTGCAGTGTTAGTGAAAAGCCTAAGAGGGACTATTGATGACCCCAAGGAAATTCACACAGTGGGGGGCGGGGGCAGAAAACCATTGAATGTTATTTGTTGGGTTGTATGTTACAGGAAGTCTTGACTGTCAAAGACTTGGTGTGTGTGCAGCCCCCTACTAGAGGACAATGACCAGTAAGATGTCTGCAGGTTGGTGGTGGTCAGATTGCTAGAGAATTTTAGAGGGCTAAAATACAGAGATTAACCCAAAGCAAAGAAATGGAAAACAAAACAAAACAAACAAACAAAAAACCCCAAGCTTTTAAGTGTGGTTATAGAGTGCATATTTGGGTTCCCTTTTATGCTTATTTGATAAGGCTAAATTATTCCTACTTTCTCTGGAGGCAGGAGGATATTTTCTTTTTCAGAAAGTCATTCTGAAACCGGACCACAGGGGTCTGCAGGTCTGTGCGGGTTATGTCTGTTCTGTTGCCTTTCATAGCAGACAGCTTGTTAGGCTTCTGAGGGTGATGAGTTTTTTTTTTTTTTTTTTTTTGAGCACTGTTGTGGCCTCACTACCCGACTATTACATCTCTGCATGTGGCATGGCCAACAGACATTTGCTAAATTAATAAAATCAATAAAGTAATGTGGATTGTGGTGAGGCTTGTGACTGAATATCTACTATGTGTCTGGTGTGCCTCATGGCTAGACGCCATGCGGGAAAACAGAAGAGAGAAGAGATGATGTGGCCATTATCGGAAGGACTGTAAACTCTATCTGGTAAGACAAAAGCTAACAAATAGGAAATATCAAGAAGACAAGTGTAAGACGTAAGGTGCTGACTGAAGGGGTGATGGGGTCCAAAAACAGGGAGAGAGTGTGTGCGGAAGATGCTGGAGAGGGCTTGGACTGGCCTGTGCTTTGAATGATCCCATCTCTGAAAGGCAATGGGCCATGCAGTTACAAGGGAGCGGTAATGGAGAAAGCTCTGAGATGAAATGGTGGTAGAGAAAGAGAGAGAGCCTGGGAGGCAGGCCTAGTGGGAGAACAGGCCTGGGTGGAGTAGGGCTGATGAGGAAAGCGGCTGGGGAGCTACAGGGAGCACCTTTGCAGGGTGGAGCTGAAAAGGGATGAGGAAGGGGCTCTTTGTTTATGTCTGGTAGCAGGGAGCTATCTATCCAGGAAAGGCTCCTTCCTTCTGTGGTTAAACTACCCTGCACTACTACTACTACTACTTCTTCTTCTTCTTCTTCTTCTTCTTCTTCTTCTTCTTCTTCTTCTTCTTCTTCTTCTTCTTCTTCTTCTTCTTCTTCTTCCTCCTCCTCCTCCTCCTCCTTCTTCTTCCTTCTTCTCCTTCCTCCTCCCTCCTCCTCCCTCCTCCTCTTCCTCCTTCTTCCTCCTTCCTCCTCCTTCTCCTCCTTCTTCTTCCTTCTTCTTCTTCCTCCTTCCTCCTCCTCCTTCCTCCTCCTCCCTCCTCCTCTTCCTCCTTCTTCCTCCTTCTTCCTCCTTCTTCCTCCTTCTTCCTCCTCCTCCTCCTTCTTCTTCCTTCTTCTTCTCCTTCCTCCTCCTTCCTCCTCCTTCCTCCTCCTCCCTCCTCCTCTTCCTCCTTCTTCCTCCTTCTTCCTCCTCCTCCTTCCTCCTCCTCCCTCCTCCTCTCCTCCTTCTTCCTCCTTCTTCCTCCTCCTCCTTCTTCTTCTTTTTGTCTTTTTGTTGAGACAGAGTTTCTCTGTATAGCCCTGGCTGTCCTGGCACTCACTTTGTTGACCAGGCTGGCCTCGAACTCAGAAATCTGCCTGCCTCTGCCTCCCGAGTGCTGGGATTAAAGGCGTTGTGCCACCACTTCTGATCCAAGCCTGGTTTTGGTTTCCCTAGAAATAACTGCCCCTTCCATTTCAGTTCTAGAACAGTTTTGAATCCAATCACTGCCACAGACGCTCCCTCCTACTGGAGCAACCCGTGCACTAAAGAAAGGGGAGTAAATGGACCAGTGTGGTGTTCACACCTGTAATCCAGGGACCTGAGAGCCTGAGGCAGGAGGATTAGCCACAGCTTTGAGGCCAGTTCAGGCTACATGGTGAATTTTAATCCAACCTGAGCTACAAAATGAGACCAAAGAGACAGAAAGTCAGAGACACGGAGGCAGAGACAGAGACAGAGAGACGGTTATGTGAAAAGGGGGGGGGGAGGCGCTTCCGGTTTCAGTGCATTCTATTTATCTTTTCAAGGCTGTCCTTCCAGTTCCCTTTACCATGACTTCATTTAGTTGCAAGTGTCTTGTGATGTGTTGCCCTGTAGGAAAAAAAGGATACAGAACTCCAACATTCTACAGAAAGCCCAAAGATTAGTTAGAAAACCATGGGGGCGGGGTTGGGGGGTGGGAGGGCAGCCAAGCCATCAGGGAGTAATGAGCTGGTCAGCATTTGGGGTTAATGCAGAGAAACCTGAAATCAACCAGTCATAAGCCAGACCGGATTCTCCCACTCTTCTCATTCCTTTGGCTTTACGTCGAGGACCTCTTACCCTGTTGCACAAAAACTGTTGCATGTATAAGTGTTTAACCTCGTCTCTTTTCATAATCTCCAGCTCTGCGTCGCTTGGCTCCGCCTTCTCAAACTCGGTCGGCTTCGGAAGATCCAGGAGCGCTGATGCCTTGGACGAGCGAGACAGGGAGTCTCTGGTTGTCAGGTCTCCCTCCTTTCCCGAGGACAGTTTGAGGAACCCTACTGACCCTCCTCCGGCTGAGCTCCCGGAAACCATTCCCCCGGATCCCATTCCAGATTGCTTGCGCCTATCCTGCCGTTTCTTCTGCTTTCTCTGAAATCTCAAGAGTGTTTCCTCTTCGTACTGGAATCTCCTTTCTGGGACTTCCTCTGGATAGATCTGCGGGACCTGGGGGATAGGCATGTGCTTGGACGCGGGGATGGAAGACTGAATGTTCTTCAGTTCTTGGACCAGGCACTGGATTTCCTCGATGACGGCCAACTTGAGATCTCGAAGGGAAAGGATGCACTTGTTCATGTACCTCTTCTTTCCGTGGGCCTGAAAACAAGGGAGAGGGTGAGAAGCAACATCACAGCCTTCTCACACAGGGTAGTCCGGAAGGGTTATTTACCCAGTACCTTTGGACTGGCGAGACCAGGGAAAAGCGAACATCTCTGTTCAGAACATTCAGGTATGCTTCTCCTCTGGCTTTCAGGTGTCACCCATTAAGACTGGAGCCAGCCTTAATCTGACCTCTGGAACCCATCGGTCCCTTTGTCCCATTGGTCCCTTCTGCTGATTTGCAAGGTTGGGTTTCCTGTCCTTCAGCCTCTTCATGGAAGTCTCTTAGGAGACTTGTGTTTAGCTGGACACTCTAGGCATTGACTAGTTCCTTGCCTAGATGGAAATTTGGAATTTTTTTTTCCGATTCACCTTGGCTTCCCAACTATGTCCTAACGCTAAGTCCTCCTGTTCTCATTCTGCATTTTTGCCAGTTTACTGCTTTCTCCTTTACTACTTACATCAGTATCACATAGCATACCATGACATCCTTCTGTTGTTGGGTTTTTTTTCCTCTACTTACTTGAGTCAAAGCACACATGCACAGGTACTGCATACACCTATGGCTTGCTCATTACACACTCTGTCTTAGAAGTATCTCCCAGTGCCTAAAAGGACAACAGCAACTGTGTGCAATGAGGCTGCAAACCAGACCAAGCATTACTCTACATGAAATATAGTGGGGTTTGTTTTGTTTAAAAAAAAAAAAAAAAAGGACCAAACACACTTTGTCAAGTAGTCTTATAAACCTTACCTACATATCTCCTAGGAAGTAATCACTAAAACAAGATCAGCATGTTTACCTACTTGAGGATGAGTCTTTAAAGAATTAAGACTTAAACTGAGAAGTTAGCACTGGGTATGTGTGGAACCACCTAGTTGCTCTTACAGAGGAGCCAGGTTCAGTTCCCAGCACCCACATGGCAGCTCTCAACTGTCTATAACTCCGGTTCCAGAGGATCGAATGCCTTCTTCTGGTTTCTGTGGGTACCACTAAGCATGCACATAGGGGCACAGCCACACATGCAGGTAAGACATTCTCACACATGAAGGAAGGAAAGAGAGAGAGAGAGAGAGAGAGAGAGAGAGAGAGAGAGCTCACAAGAATATAGGTCTGTAAATTATAAATACATAATACTAAATAAAAATAATGGGTAAATTAAACTTATCTCAAAATATTAGCTAGAAAAGTAATCTAAATGATCACTCCTAAGATGTCTGAAATGCTGATAGTGACCAAAAGAATAAAAGTATAGTCATTGATCCTTCATTTGTGGATATTAGCTAGAATGCCAAGACACTTATAACACCAGCATAAATAACAACTTTTGTGTGGGGGGGGGGAGAAGGATATATCTTCTTCAGGATACTTTTTTTCCATTTCTCAGAATATGCTACCTATGGGATATAGAACTGACACCCTTGTCAGTGTGATTTGGTAAGCTGTGTAGTCTATACAACTACACTAGGTGGCCAAGTAGTTAACCCTCCTTTTGAACAAAGTAGCCATATGCCTTCTGAGCCTCTAGGTGTGAAGAAGCAATCCTCTAAGGATTTAAAGGGTGCCTAAGGAATTAGCATTCATCAGAAATGCAGGGATCAATGAGGGAAAGACATTTAATAAGAAAACTGAGGCTCAGATCCAAGTGTGATCAGCAACAGTTTAGAAAACTGTCGGTTGATTGGTTGGTTGGTTGGTTGGTTGGTTGGTTGGTTGGTTGGTTGGTTGGTATTTCATTTCTGACAAAAGATGGAAGTCTTGTAAAGAAAAAACTAAATGGTGGCATTTGTTCTAACTGTCTAGTGGTCTGTGGCAGCCAGAAAACAAATCTACCAAGGACTCCATTGAATTTCAGAAGTCCAATGTACATGAAACAGTATAGGACTTTCCCCATAAAAATGGCATGGAGCTATATAATTACCAGAAGGCTGGTTCTGCACGGTGAGCTGATACACTCATAGACAAATCTCTTGCCCTCTCTGGGCCCCTGGCTCATTTATAAAAAGACGACGTATTCTAGACTCCTACAAAAAAATCGCCTTCAGCTCTAAATTTTTGTGTTTATATGCATGTGTGGGATCAGAGAGATAAATGGGGGTGGGGTGGGATCAAGCAGACTCTACTTAACAACAGGATGCTTTTCGTGGTCATGGAGTCCACGATTTAAGTACCATCGCGTCAAGGAACCCCAGCTCCTCCTCCTTCTTGGCTGCATTTATTCTCATGTGCTCAGGGATCTTGTAGTCCGGGGCTGTCTTCAGATTGAAATCCCCCATGTATGTTTGGGCTTCTTTGATGGCCTGAACATCTTTGGGATCTTCATAGTCATCATCAGGCTTGCTCTTATAACTGTCAGAGAAGGAGACAGCACAGACGTGAATGTAACAACGGCCCCTTAATGTGCACTTGCGCCTCCTCCCAGAACTCCACGGAAACAACTTTTGGGAGGTACAGAAAGCCGTGCCGATCATCAGAGAAGCTGAGGATAGGATGGAAAACTATTAGGAAGCCAGTTATATTGATACAGTTTGGGAATACAGGGGGGAAAAAGATGAAATTATATTGACCAAGAAATAAGACTAGAAAAAGCTGTGGCCTAGAACACCCTCAGGAGGAGGCCACCAAAATATTTTCTCAGTAGAGCCTCAAGGGAACAGGCGCAGAGCATGAAATGGACTGTTGAGATGTAACCCCTCAGTGACAGGCTATAAACGGATGCATCTCAGCTTTCCACACAGACAAATCGGTGGCTGCTTTTATACCAAGACAAAACTCAGGAACTGCTCTCTAAAGAAACGGAACTCCAGACTCACAGTGCTCTAAGGCATCTTTGGGTATCCCTTACAAGGTCTTGAATTGGGAATTTCCAACAGTCTACCACAGTGAAAGTGAAGTCTGCTGGCCAGGATGTACAATCTGGCCTGCAGTTGGCGCTTTCTTTCCTCCGGGTACGCACAGTGTGAACTAGCAGAGGAAGCCTGTGTGATTGTGTATTCCTTGACATATGCACAGCTGCACCAAAAGGAAGGACAGCTGTTTTTAAAGGGGACAATGGTCTCAGAGGATGAAAAGGAAGAGGAGGATGGGACTCATGATGTAAACAATTAGAAAACTGAACCAAAAATATATGAATGCAAGCATCATCACGTATAATGCGGACGGTAATAGGAAACCAACTCCTCAGAGAATTCAAGCAAAGTAATTCTAGCTCCTGCTTTTTCTGCATGGAAGAGATTGCTAAAATACAGAGTAAGTACGGTCAGAATATTACTGAGTGAAAAGTAACCCAGAGTGAACTCACTAATTGAGGAGACAGAAACCAAAGTATCTAGGCCGTTCGCATAAAGAATATCGAGCTAACCGGGCATGGTGGGTGCACGCCTTTAACCCCAGCATTTGGGAGGCAGAGGCAGGCGGATTTCTGAGTTTGAGGCCAGCCTGCTCTACAAAGTGAGCTCCAGGACAGCCAGGGCTATACAGAGAAACCCTGTCTCGAAAAACCAAAAAAAAAAAAAAAAAGAATATGGAGCTAGATGTGATAGCACGGTCAGAAATCCATGGGGCTGTCTTCACTGTTGTGGATGAGTACTAATCAAAACACCTGTAGGGGCTCGTGAGATGGCTCAGCGGGTAAGAGCACCAGACTGCTCTTCCGAAGGTGATAAGTTCAAATCCCAGCAACCACATGGTGGCTCACAACCATCCTTAATGAGATCTGGCGCCCTCTTCTGGAATGCCTGAAGACAGCTACAGTGTACTTACATATAATAAATAAAATAAATCTTTAAAAAAAAAAAAAACAAAAAACTGTTTCATTAAAAGGGGCTGGTGAGATGGCTCAGCGGGTAAGAGCACCCGACTGCTCTTCCGAAGGTGATAAGTTCAAATCCCAGCATCCACATGGTGGCTCACAACCATCTATAATGAGATCTGGCGCACTCTTCTGGAGTGTCTGAAGACAGCTACAGTGTACTTGCATATAATAAATAAAATAAATCTTAAAAAAAACAAAACAAAACACCTGTAATGTGAACTAGGAAGGAGCTCGGCAAAGGACAGATCGCTGGAACCGTGCAATTACCAGAGAGCTGCTGCTGAGCAGTGCTGACATTTTATGCACATCTGGGAATGGCTCTTCCCCAGCTGGATGCCTTTGTCGACTATGGGTCGTAGTTAAGAGCAAGCCTGTCCTAGGAGACCTGAACAACGTTATCAACCATCAACTGTCTTGGCCCAGTCTACCCTCACAGAGGACTGTACCCAATAATGCAAGAAAGCAGTCTGTCAAGCACACGATAAACTTCCAGACAGAACGGAGCACCATAGCCTAGGTTTCAGCAGACCTAACATAATTGCTTTCTATGATAATAAGAAATGAAATAAGAAGGAAGCCTAACCAAAAAATCTAATATTTAAATCTCAAACATTTGAAAACCAAGCAGCAAACGTTTAAATGAAACAGATGTACAGGAAGAAGTCCCGAGGGCTCGTCAGCATGCTTTGTACTGAGTGACAGTGGGCACATATGAAACTTATGAACCATGGTTAAGTTCATGCTTAAGAGGAAATTCATACTTTACAGGTTTATGCTAGAAAAGAAGAAAGGTATGGAATCAAGGCTAACACACGTTACATTGTCAGAAGAATGAAACACCCAATTAATGCTAAAACAAGACAAGAAAGGACCTCATTTTTTAAAATCAGAAATGCAGAAACTAGGCAATTATATTAATACTTTTGAGTAAAAGTTAGGTTTCTGAAAACGTTAGCACAGTTGGTAAATGGTAAGCTAGAGTGGCCAAAAAAAAGAAGATATTAATTAGCAACTCCCCTGAATTAAAGGCAAGTGATTGAAACAAAAGCAAAAATGCCACCCTACAGTGGTGAATTAAAAAAAAAAGCCACCAATTCCTTAAAGACACAAATTTCAAAAACTGACTCAAGAAGAAAAGTTAAATTGGAAAAGCGCTATCATAATAAATAGTTTGAATTGTATTTGAAGTTGTCCTTCAGGTCTTCATGATTTCTATCTAGCATACAAGAAAGATGCAATGGCAAGCCTGTGGGAGCGCCTTCAGGAAGCAGAACTGAAGGAAACATCTCTCAACCACTTTCGTGAGATCCACATTGCTTTGATAGCAACCCAGGAAAGATAAAACATGGGAAAAAAAAACCCACGGGTCAAAACTTTCAGTAATATAGACATAAAAGTTCCCATAATATTAGCAAATATACTAGTATCAGAGGCTTTAGCTAAGACTTCCACTTTAATATTCAGACTCATTCAAGTCAATCCAAATATGACTAAACAAAAGAGAAAAGGATATTATCATCTCAATATACATCTTAAAATCATTTTGACTGATAGTAGAATTACTGTAGTATTTTAATTTCCACACAAGTACATTGTTTCTACCTAAAACAAAACAAACAAACAAACAAAAAACCATTTCAATGGGCCAGAGGGATGACTCAATGGGTAAAGGTGTTTGTCACCATGACAGACAGCCTGAATTCAGTCTCCAGAGCCCCAGTGGCATTAGGAGATGACAAAGCCCTACAATTGCCCTCTGATCTCCACACATACATTCTGTCACATCCCTTGTGCAGGAAACAAATAAATGTTAAAAAAAAAAACTTTATAAAAGTCAGTATCCATCTTGATTTTTAAAGCTAAGAACAAGCCGGGTTCAGGGGCTCCAGCCTGTATCCCACCCCTAGATAAGGGGATGGTTTGAGTAAGACCAGACTGGGTCACATAGTGAAATATTGTAAGAATAGATGAATAAATGAAAAAGATGGGAATAAAAGAGAATTTATTCAACTTAATAAAAAATGAACTTAAAATCATAAAAGGATGGAGTGACTCTCCCTAATACTAAAGATAAACAAAAATGTCTAGTCTCGTTATTTTCAGCCAACATAATATAACATTTCTCACACAATAAAATGAAGAAAAATAAGAAATAAAAGGCAAAAGGATTAGTAAGGCAGAATCAATCTTTAATGCAAAGTGAAGTCAACAAGATGAAAAAGAGTAGAAAAAGAATAGAAAAAAGAGAACAGAAAAGCTCTTGGTTCAGGATCACTGTGCAGGTACATTGGTACAGCAACAGTTCAGTTTCTCTCTGTGTGAAACCCTTAGACAGTCCAAGGCTCCCTCAGGACAGAATTGGTGTCACTGAAGAGAGGAGAGTCACTAAGGAGCACTCCCCAGACTCAGCCTTCAGGCCCTTGGCTGAGATCCCTGCTTTCAGATCTTCCTAGGGTAGGGAATGGGTTCGTATGCTTTGCCAAGGGGAATCTGCAGAGAAGTGCTCTCTCTGAGTCCTAAGACGTTGATGGGGCTAGACTGCACAGCCTGGTGAAGACCGCAAGCACACACTCAAAAGGTGAAACAAATCCCAGCTCCCAAGATCTTCTTGTGGGGAAAAATAAGTGAGTTGTGTTCCCCAGAGCCTCCTAAAGAATTAGTTTCTCTCTTGTCAGCTTTGGATCTCAGAATCAGAGACAGAGACAGAGACACAGAGAGCACTGAAGAGCAAAAGACAGGAAATTCTTCAGAACCACCTATTGTATAAAAAGTGCCAAATGGGCCAAGCAGTGGTGGTGCACACCTTTAATCCCAGCACTTGGGAGGCAGAGGAAGTCGGATTTCTGAGTTCGAGGCCAGCCTGGTCTACAGAGTGAGTTCCAGGACAGCCAGGGCTACACAGAGAAACCCTGTCTCGAAAGAAAGAAAGAAAGAAAGAAAGAAAGAAAGAAAGAAAGAAAGAAAGAAAGAAAGAAAGAAAGAGAAAAGAAAAGAAAAAGGAAGTTCCAAATGGAGTGTTTCAACTTAAAATGAAAGAATAAAAAGAAACATTAATGTCACAAGGAAGTATGAAACACACTTGTAATGGTAGATAGATAGATTTTAGAATAATAAAATATCATTCACTATTATTACTATAATGTTGGGGTATAAGTAACTTTTAAATCCTATTATAAAAGTTAAAAGGTGACTCTTAATAACTTAAACATGTTAAAGATACATACTATATGAATAGATTCAAATGGTGACAATAATAATAGAAGCTATAAGGGACATTTAAGAGTAAAATTTTAGGGAACTAGAGAAATGGTTACGAGTGCCTGCAGCACAGTCATGAGTAGAAGAGCTCATATCCTAGCACCCATGGGACACGGTAGGTGTCTCACAAGTGCCTGTGACCCCAGCTTCTAGGGATTCTCTTCTAGCCTCTACAAGCACACATAGGTGCACTGCAAACATGCGCATGCGCGTGTTCACGTGAACACATGCACGCACACCCTTAAATAAATAAAAACTTGAAAGTAGAGTTTTTACACGCAGTTGAATTTCACTTGTCTATTATATTAAAATAGATCAAATTAGCCAGTTTGGAAATGGGTAAGAAACTGAAGAAACTCTTCTCCTATGTTTTAAAAAAAAAAGAAGCCACCAGATAGCTTTATTCCCAGCACTCAGGGGACAGAGGCAAATGGATTTCTGTGAGTTTGAGGAGACACTGGTCTACACAGTGAGTTGTAAGACAACAAGGGCTATGTAGAGAGACTGTCTAAAAAAATTACAAAACAAAGCAAAACACAAAAAGTTCAGTATCACTAGCCACCACAGCAAAATGTCATTTCAAACACAGATGAGAAGTCCTTCAGGAAATGGAAACTACAGCTACCATAGGGCCCGCCAGCCTTTCACTGAAGCAATTATTTAAACAACTGACATCTCGTTTTCTATGATAGTGTGACAGAAAAGTGTTTCTTACTCCTTAAAAAACATTCTGACTACATAATCAAATAGAATTTTTGAAGCAGAAACTAAAGATTCTAGAAATGTGCTGACTCTGCCCCTTCACAATTCCTTCCTGTCTGGATTTTTTTTTTTTTTTTTTTTTTTTTTTTTTTTTTTTTTTTTTTTTTTTTTTTTTTTTTTTTTTTTTTTTTTTTTTTTTTTTTTTTTTTTTTACTTCTTTGTGTAAGTAACAACCATGTTAAACAAATAAAACATTTACAAAGTTATATTTGGGGGTCACATATTAAGAGTGTAAGAATATAGGTCACAGAGTGTAAGAATATAGGTCCCACGTGACTCACAGCTCCTCCCATTCCTTTTTGCGCTGGAGAATCTTAAGTTGAGCCCGCTCAGCTTGTTGTATGAGTTTCTTTGTTTTCTCGATTTGGTTTTCTACCATAATTTCACTTAAAGTTCTAGGCCGAAATTTCTTCCCTTTTTCCAATATTGACTCTTCTTGTAGGCTAATACTTCCACCTGTACAAATAATTCATTTTCAATATTTCTAAGGCAAAAAAATAACTCTCAAATACTATTTTCAACCTACATATACACACGCACACGCACACACACACACACACACACACACACACACACACACACACACAAACATACATACATACACAAGATCAAGATAAAATATGGAACTACTATGAATTCAACCCCCCAAACCACAGATGTTCTTTGACCTTTGATCTGGGGTCATATCCTGATAAACCCACTGTAAATTTAAAGTGGCTGATTTTTAAGTGTATTTATGATATCTAGCTCATAGAATATCACATCTGAGCATATCATGCCCAGAATATCTACATTAGCCTACCTAATACTCAAAGCCTTCTTTACAATAGGATGTTGACTATCTCATGAAATTTTTAAAATATTGTACTGACCATGGAAAACAGGATGGCCAGGTGGGTACACTCACACACCATTACAGAGTTACAGAAAATGTAAGCTGAGCAATCATTAAGTTGTCTACTGTTTCTAGAGTAGAAAATCAGACTAGAAATCTAAGGCACAATTATTGCTGCTAACCATTTTCTATTTAAAACGTTGAAAAAAATAACAGTCTGGCTCCCACACCTGAGGCTCAGGAAACATCGCAGAAGAACTGCAGAGAACCAGAGAATCAGGGGAGCTCGCTGTGAGGCTGTTTCTCCTAAGAATGTCAGAGCTATGTCCGCAAAGTCTCACCAACATGACCACCTGAGCAGAAGCTGCAAAAGGCCCACAACAAACATGCCAAATGGATGGGGAAAGGCTACAAGCCCCCACTTTTATATAGAGAACCACGGGCAACTGAGAGCTGACAGGGAGCTGTGTATGGAACAAGGAGGAGAAGAGGCCATGAATCAGAATGAGAACAAGGAGGGGTAGGCTGGGAGGGTTTTAAGTGAGGAAAGGGAAGGGGCAAATGACGCAATTATATGGTCTCAGAGAGTAAACGAAATTTAAAAATGCAAACAACTGTAATAAAATATCCTTTGATCTTAATTTTTAAAAAGGATAAATGTTAGGGCATGGCGTCAACTGAGGAAACATCATAGTCAATTATGAAGGAAGTTGGCAAAATCATACTAATCCCAGCTCCTTACAGAATGACGTGAGTAATGATGGGGCACTGGCAGACGGCTGAAGAGTGTGTTTGCAATACTGTCTCAACACTGTCTTAGGACAGGATGGAGTGAGTCATAATTTGACAGAGAGTTTGAATTGACAGTTCAAATGCTACGTGAAATGGACTGTGGCTACTTAAAAACAACAACAACAAAAATCCTTTTTTTGGAGGACATGGCCGCTGTAGGATGTGGGCCTTGTGCAGCTTTTGCTCAGGTGGTCATGTTGGTGAGACTACAGACATAGCTGCTGACATTCTTAGGAGAAACATTCTCACAGTGAGCTCCCTGATCCTCTGGCTCTCTGTCCTTCCCATGTACTAGTGGAGGGCTCTGCATCCAAACACATATGGGAAGCACTAATTACACTTAGTAGGTCTTTTTTTAAAGACATGGTTAGGTGTGAGATCATATTTTATTATATTCTTTTATGAAATTCTCAAGAACAAAAAAAAGTGTAAAAATTAGTCAGAAGCACCTAACATGAAAACTACCGTTTTAGAACAATAGGGTTTTTTGGTTTTGGTTTTTGGTTTTTGGTTTTTTACCAGTGAACATGTGTCTATTGAGGAGTAACTCCTCATGTTCAGTGTATACAAAGATATACATTTTGACATATGTTAAAATGAATAATAAGCCAGGCAGTGGTGGCACACACCTTTAATTCCAACACTTGGGAGGCAGAGGCAGGTGGATTTCTGAGTTCGAGGCCAGCCTGGTCTACAGAGTGAGTTCCAGGACAGCCAGGGCTACACAGAAACCCTGTCTCAAAAAAGAAACCAAAATAAAATAAAATAAAATAAATAAACCAGGAATGATGCACTCCTTGGAAGGAGGAGGCATAAGGATCAGACGTTGAAGGTTAGCCTCAGCTCCTAGTGAGTTTGAGGCTAGCCAGAACTACAAAAGACCCTGCCTCAAAAAAAGTCGAGATCAGGCTGGAGAGATGGCCCAGTGGTTAGGAGCACTGACTGCTCTTCCAGGGGTCCTGCGTTCAATTCCCAGCAACCACATGGTGGCTCACAACCATCTGTAATGGGATCTGATGCCCTCTTCTGATGTGAATAATTAAATCTTTAAAAAAGAAAAAAAAAAGTAGAGATCAAAGCAAAATGTGCTATAAATACACAACTGAATTTTATTCAGCTAAAAAGAAGAATGAAATTATTCTGTTTGTGGAGGAGGAGGAGGAGGAGGGGAAGGAGGAGGAGGAGGAGGAAGAGGAGGAGGAGGAGGAGGCAGTAGCAGC
This sequence comes from Mus minutoides, assembly GCA_902729485.2. NCBI lineage: Eukaryota > Metazoa > Chordata > Mammalia > Rodentia > Muridae > Mus > Mus minutoides. The sequence goes on along the minus strand of LR753486.1, from coordinate 102,881 downwards.
AACTGGAGGTGATCATGTTCTCCCTTGTTTGTTTCCCTTCTGCAGAAAACAGGCTGCCGGGCTGGGGGTGGGGCTGGGGGGGGATGTTAAGTACCATTTTCACACCTGCATTCTGTTTCTATGTTTTTGGAAAACAGTTTGAAATAGTGTTTTTCTTTACCATCCTTCGGGGTGGGAACCGGGGGTGGAGGTGATATTCTACATCAGATGCTACTTGAACATAGGAGGTAAGAAAGCCACACCACCCTGCGTTCTCATCCACTGTCTAAGTAACACGGCCAGAGTGGGTTTGCTTTAGCAGTGCGCATCCAATAAGAAAACAGGTACTGTGCATTTGGTGGAGCACGTCTGCATCTAGTCTTAGTAAGTCTGACTTGTAAGATCATCTCTTCCAAGGGAGAAGATCATGGAAGGGGGAAGACAAATTGAGCTCCAGACACCAAGTCAGGGCCAAAGTCCTTTTCTATGAAAAGTCAAGTCTGTTGGGAAATCCTGTCCGAATGGATTTAAAACCTCCTGTACGCCCACCTGTATCTCTCTGGCTCTCCTTCCTGCCTGGCCCTTCCTTTTCGAACCTCTCCAGTTTGCTAGGTCTTCTCTCAGACTGACTTGGCCGTTTTAACTTGGAATATTTAGAGGGCTTCACCAGCCTATAGGAGGATATCTGGTGGTCACTCTGGGTGGCGTAAACCACAATGGTATCACTTTCCAATGGTTCACGAAATCTGAAAAAAAAAATAGAATAGGTATTTGCAATAGCTAATATTTTGATCACTTTGCAGTAATCACATATTCTGCCAACATGTTTATGCACTGCTCAAAATTTAACCATACCTATGTGACCAGAGTGCTCTAAAAGTTGGGCTGGACTTGACTGAAAAGTAATAAAACATTAATTCTAGTGAAACTAGTAAATATTCCATTATTAATAAATGCACCATCAAATTCTGCTAATATGTGCTAAGTAACAATTTATAGTTAGGCTCCAGTTTGATGGAAAACAAATCATAACAAACTCTGAATATGTGTAATCTACTGCCCTATGCATTATAGACAATAAGTTATATGCATTGTGTAAGAATTAATTGAATATAGATAGATAAATTATATAAAAATATAACTATCTGTGTATAAGTATAGGATGTCTAAGCTAAAAAGAAGGAAAAAATTAACATTTATTTACCAAAGACTTAAGAAATTTTACTTCACTGGGATATTTAAAACACATTTTCTTAAACTCTATGGTGTGTGTACATCTATGTGTGTGCATGTATTTATAAGCATATGCTAATGAGATTTGTTTGTATGTGGTCACAATGAAGTGAGCAGACTTTGGGAGGTTGAATAAGGGTAATTCTCAAATGCTTCTCTGTAGAAGATTTTGAGGCTGGAGAGATGACTCAGTGGCTAAGAATACTTGCAGAGAACTGGAACTGAGTTCTTAGCACTTACAAACTCTCATAACTACCAACTTCCAGGGATCCAGTGCCCTCTTCTTCTGGTCTTCTTGGACAAACACACACAATTAAAAATAAAATAAATCTATAATAAAAGGAAAGACAGCTGCATGATCATTGTAGACAATCTTAGACATATGTGAATGAGAAAAGCTAGATGCAAAAAAAAAAAATACCATTATTCAGCACTGAGTTTATATGGAATTTACAGATAAATATGGCTTCTAGCAATAAGACTCCACATCAGAGAAAAGGTATGAGCTGAGAGGAGCCATGAGCGGCCTGGTATGAGGTAAATGTTCTCAATCTTAATGGGAATCATACACACATGAACTGTTGAGCATTAATGAAAGTTCTGATTGCACTGTTCTATGAAGATGTATACACTTCACTGTCTATAAATCAAACCTTCAAAAAAAAAAAAAAAAACCACCCAAAAAGGCGTTTCTCCTGGGAAGACAGACTGTCGTGTGCAGGTAATTAGACAGGAGTGTGCTAACTTTTACTATGCGTCTTCTAACCATGTTTGATTTGGGGTTTTTTTAAAGCATGGAAGCCTTCATGGACATGTCTTAATTTGGCATAAAATAAATAGTTTGTTAAAATAGAAACCAAACAGGCATTGTAAATTTAAAAACTATAATGGTCACCCAAATTCCTAACATGTAACTAGAAGGACTGAGCCAACAGCAGAGGGAGACACCATCAGCAGGAGGGTTGCTTGAGGTGTCACCTTGTTCCCTGGGTACTTCACACGATGGCTCCTCTGGCCACCTTGTGGACATCACAACACACAACTCTAGTCAAAAGTTGTGCTTTCAGACATCTGAATGTGCAGGAAGGACGCACCTGTCCTGAAGCTTCTTCAGACCGAGCTCATGTTTCTGTTTTTCCCAAGCTAGTTCATTTTCCACTTGTTCTATTTTCATACTTGTTTTCTTGTGGATCGCAGCGTGAATTTTGGCGTCAATATTGAAATCCTGCAGGTTAAGTAGGTTTCTTTATCAAAAAAGGTTCTTATTTTGTCTTTAAATTATATTCTCTCTCTCTCTCTCTCTCTCTCTGTGTGTGTGTGTGTGTGTGTCTGTATCTCTGTGTGTGTGTGTGTGTGTGTGTGTGTCTGTATCTGTGTGTGTGTGTTTGTCTCTGTATCTGTGTCTGTCTCTGTGTGTGGCCAGGTGTCATTCCCCAGAAGCCAGACACTTTTTCTCTTGAGACAGTCTCTCACTGGGACCTGGAGCTTGCCAGTTAGGCCAGGCTGGCTGGCTTCCAAGCGCCAGGGATGTATTTGTCTCTGCCCCCCTCCCTGGGTGGGTGGGGGGTAGTATTATAAGCACGTTCCACCATGCCTGCTTCTTATGAGACTACTGGGGATTGAACTAAAATTCTCATACTGACTAAGCCATTTCCTTAGACCCTCTGTGAGACTTTTAACAATAATTCTGTTTAGGGAAAAGTTGAAAATGAAATAAAGGGGCTGCAGAGACAGCTCAATGGTTAGGAGGATTTGCTGCTTTTTCAGAGGACCTGGGTTTGGTTCCCAACATTCACATCTTGACTTAAAATCATCTGAAACCCCAGTTCCAGGGAACTGAAATCCTCATCTGGCCTCCATGAACATTAGACATGCACATGATGCACGTATATACAGGCAGGCAAAACCTCTTGTACATAAAACTTTTGAAGAATGAAAGAAAAAACAATGCAGCCCAATTATTAGCAGGTGTATTAAGTCTTACAGTGAAAGCACAAAAGAAATGAATACAAGATTGGCTTAAATACTTTTGCGATTGTCCTCATAACGACAGCTATGCTGTCATCTTTTAGAAGCTCTGCGATTCAGCCCGGGCATGACTCTTCCATAAATATAATGGCTTAGTTAAAAATGAAACAACAGAGAGTCAAACTATTCATGTATCCTCCCAACAGGTAAACTAGATTTCAACACTTGTTTTTATTTTGTTACTGAATACAGAAAAAGCACATCACAGAAGTAGCCGAGTCCAGCGGTCGGCTTTATGGTCTGTAGCCTCACTGGCTTTCATCCCAACTGTGTTCAGTTTTATAGCCCTTGAGGGGATGCAAATACATTGTAGGTAAAAGATTTAATGATGGTGTACGAGTTTGCTTCCCTGTTGCTTTGACAAACACCACAATCAAAAGCAACTTGAGGGAAAGAACTGGATTATTTAGCATACACCTCAGGTTATGGACCATTAAAGATAGGGGACAGGGCAGGCACCTAAGCAGGAAGGAAAGCAGGAGGCACAGGGCAATGTTGCTCACTGCTGGCCCTCTCCTTCACACTCATCCAGTGTTCTTGTTTCTCCTAAGCCCATCTGCTGAGGGGTGGTGATGTCGGCCCACAATGCGATGAGGCATCTTTCTTCCATCGACATCAAGACAATGCCCCCGACAGATGTGGCACAGGCCAGTCTGGGTCTGGGAAATCCCTAAGCTGAGACTCCATCAGAAAACATTAGGCTGCATAAAGCTGACAGTGGGAGCTATCCAGGACACATGATTTTCCCATATCGTCATTGCCAAATAGGAGTCCCAGTCCAGAAATAATATGTTAAAATAAAAGTCCTTCGTTTAGACTCACCGTCCGTTGGAACTGCATATGCACTGGTAACTCTTTATTCAGCTCTAACAGTTTCCAAAACTCATTCCTCAAAATTTTGATTTGTTCTCTCTTGTAAGCTTTTATTTCTTCTACTTTCTTCATTAATTTGTCATGCTCTCGTTTCTTCCTGGCATTCTCAATGCTGGAAGCAGACATGGGAAACAGTCACGATTCCAGGTACAGAAATTGTATCAGAAAAAAATTAGCATTCAATAACTTCAAAGTTCATTTGGCTTGCTCAGCATCTGCAAAGAGTCAGTTTGTTTGGGAGGAATCTTGGGCCTGATCAATAGCTATGGTGATTTTTCATACCTGTAGGCTTTGGGATCTTCGATGTCTTCTGGAGCGGCCTCTGATTCAATCCCAAACTGTCGAAAGAGGGAAAACATCTGTTTTCAGCAACTGTGGTCAGGTTACCTACACAAAATCTGCACAAGACCAAGCCAGTCAAACTTCCATCGTGGATGGAAGAAGAGCCCCTGAGGCCTCGCCCTCAGTATAGAAGCTACTGGCAATTTCTGGCTGCTGAGAGAGGGTGACTCTCCTCTGTGGATTTGGTGGGTGGCATGTTGCCCATGTCCCAGTGTCTGTCCCCACATCCGTGTACATGTGGGCAGCACTAACTAGACTTACAGTTCTAGTAATAACAATACTAAGAAAAGGATATGATGTTGAAAGGAAAATTGGGTAGGGGACAATGGGAGTGTTTCAGGGAGGTAGTAGTGAATGGATATGATCAAAACGCATTATATCAATACATAAAGTTAGCAGAGAACATACTTAAATTTTTAAAAGAGAAATCATGATGTATTCTAGCTCTGTGAGTAAACCGGAAGTAAAATGGCCTTCTCAGGAAGTAAAGCCTGATTGCAAACTATATCTCATTACTGACTGAATTAAAGTGGTTTATGCTTGCTACCTGCTTTCTAGAAGCAAAGAGAAATCTTTAGGAGGAAATAGTAACACACCAAGGATTGGGTAACTCTCGAGTTTTTCACATAAAATGTCTAGGGTTCAATAAAAAAAAATAGCTAGGCACACCAGGAGAACAGATTTGACAGAAAAAAATCAGAAGAGAAGACAGATCAATGAGACTGAATGACAAGCCTTATCAATAGGAAAGTTCTCAAGATGTATGTCAGAACAACTCTAACATGTTAAAGGCCGTTGGAGGCCCTGTAGAAAATCTTGGAAGTCCATTAGAGTATATTAACAAGTAAATAATGGCAAAACATAGATCTGAAAAATATTGCCCATTTTGAAGAAGAAAAAGAAACTTTGTCTACGAGAGTGATTGATAACGAAGTCATGATGCAGTCTTTTTAAAGGTGAAGAGCTGCAAAACCTTAATAAAAATAAGAGTTCAATGCCATTAATATTTGAAGCTCCAGAAAGTCAAATTTAAAATGTCATAGGAAGAGATTGTTATGGATATTATGGACTATAATAAGATTACATTATGAGGTTAATATATATATAACTTAGTCTCAATATTATATTGAAAGACTTTAATAGTACTTCATCACTTTATTTTAAAATAAAGTCTGCCGTTATTATTAGGTTACTAATTGGCTAATTGCTTACATACCCTGGGAGATGGTACTTTGGCTTTGTCTTCTTTCGGGACAATAAGTTCAGAAAAAATGTCGAAAGCAAAGATATTACCATCTTCCCCAGCAGTCAGCAAATACTTGTCATCAAAACTAGAAGTGATACTTTGAATAGCTCCATAATCATTGTCGTGCACATTGAAATGCCAGTAGTGCTGCAAACTGGTCAGGAAGGGGTCGTTCTCCTTTAGGACATACACTCGAATTGCTCCATTTGTCATCCCGCAGAACATCATAGTTTGGTCATTACTATGAGACAAAAAGAGTAAAATATTATTCTCATAATCTGTGAAATAATGTTTATTGTTTTTTCCTTTTTTATGTAATGGCTGAAGGAATCTCAGAATGAGGGAAATTCTAAGTGAGTGTATATTTTGACAGGAGTATGACCTTTTTGAGGACTACAAGGCCAATCAACCCATGGGAAGTTGTCAGAGTTCTTGTCCATGCTGGCCAGCCTTGAGATGAGTCCTTAGAAGGGACTGATGAATATATGCAAAAACTAGAGCTTTGCCTTCCTCACTGAGGTGTTCACAGCCTGAGACTGATGGCCAACAGAGACCTTCTACCAAGGTGAGCTGAGCCCTAGCCACCTAGTGAACACACAACGCTCACGTTCCAAGTCTGCAGGGTAGTGGTAGCATTAGAAAACCCCACTTGATCCCCACTTCACTGTCTGAGTATCTGTGTATCTGTCCTTCCTGCATTCCCTCGCCATCCCCGGTCAGGGTTTCGAAGACCCAAGCTGAGAAGGACATAGCATATTGATTTATTGAGCTGTTTTTGAGGGGTTGGTTTTCCTTTTTCTGAGTGTGGGTCTGAGGGACTGAACTCTGCTACCTTTATCCACTGAGGCATCTCTCAGCCGAACAGTGTTTGATTGTAAATAACAATGATGTTAAGAACTAAGTTGGAGTCGGGCGGTGGTGGCGCATGCCTTTAATCCCAGCACTTGGGAGGCAGAGGCAGGTGGATTTCTGAGTTCGAGGCCAGCCTGGTCTACAGAGTGAGTTCCAGGACAGCCAGGGCTACACAGAGAAACTCTGTCTCGAAAAAACAAAAAACAAACAAACAAACAAACAGAACTAAGTTGCATATTACCAAAATGCATACGCTCAAGTCTTACACGCAAGACTCTGGAGTGTCACTATATTGCAAGTTCAAGACTTAGAAAGAGGTGAGTAAGCTAAAGATGAGAGCATAAGGAGAAATCCTAGTCCAGCCTGGCTGGTACCCTTGTAAAAGAAGACAAGCAAGCTATAGAGAGGCACGAGGGTTAGCATGCTCATAGGAACAGTCAGGAGAAGACTCAACAATAAGGCATTTAGAAGAAAGCCACAGAATGCCTACATGAGAAACTGCATTTGTCAACACCACAAACTTGGAGCTCTGGTCTTCAGAGCATAGAAGTCTAAGGTACCGCTGCTTAAATCACACCTCATGGGGTATTTCTGTCACAACAGTAGCTCTAGTAAGCTAGTACGAAAGAGAGAGGGAGGGAGAGCGGCTTTGAAGGTCTAAGTTCCAGGCCTCAGAAGGACTGGCAATTGGGCTCAGCTCTCACTAAGTAAACGAATATTAGCTCTCGGTTTATCATTTCTTCAGAGTCGCTGTAACCCTGGTCCTTGGGTCGCTTACCATGAAATCACATCTTTGTGTGTAAATGAAGACAGATTTATGTGATAAACAGAAACTGCCATACAACAACCCCTGACTTGAAACCTAGGGGGTTGAAATAGAATTTCAAAACTAGGTCTCGCTTTAATTTTATTTGCTCATTTGAATTAATTGAAAAGCGTTTCCTTTCACTTGGCTAGATTTTTTAAAAGTAACAATTCCACTTATGACGGGTACTCTTGTCAGCTTGAAAGGGTCTAGTATCTCTAAGGAGGCTGCCTTCAGGGAACCCCAGTAAGGGATTATCTCCTTTAACAGACAAGGAAATACCAGAGTAATTGTGGGTGGGACCATTCCTAGAGCAGGGGATTCTGCTGTGTATAAAAGACAAAAGCAGGTATTCATGGCTCTCCCCCCTTTGACTTCAGATGTGATGTCATCCTGTTGCCTTGACGGACTGTACCTTCGATGTGAGCTAAAATAAACCCTTTCTTTCTTCAGGTGTTTCTTTTGTTTTGTTTTGTTTTGTTTTAGAGACAGGGTTTCTCTGTATATCCCTGGCTGTCCTGGAACTCACTTTGTAGACCATGCTGGCCTCAAACTCAGAAATCCGCCTGCCTCTGCCTCCCAAGTGTTGGGATTAAAGGCATGCACCACCACCGCCCGGCCCTCTTCAGGTGTATCCTTCAGGAGGTTTTATTACAGCAAAGGGGAAAGAAGCAATGCGTCTGTACTGGCTAGTTTTGTATCAACTTGACACAGCTGGAGTTATCACAGAGAAAGGAGCTTCAGTTGGGGAAATGCCTCCATGAGATCCAGCTGTGGGGTATTTTCTCAATTAGTGATCAAGGGGGAAAGGCCCCTTGTGGGTGGGACCATCTCTGGGCTGGTAGACTTGGGTTCTATAAGAGAGCAGGCTGAGCAAGCCAGGGGAGGAAAGCCAGTAAAGAACATCCCTCCATGGCTTCTGCATCAGCTCCTGCTTTCTGACCTGCTTGAGTTCCAGTCTTGACTTCCTTTGGTATGGAAGTGTAAGCTGAATAAACCCTTTCCTCCCCAACTTGCTTCTTGGTCATGATGTTCGTGCAGGAATAGAAACCCTGACTAAGACAAATTGGTACCAGGAGTGGAGTATTCCTGTGACAACCTGACCATGTTTTAGGGAGGACTGTGGAAGGACTTTGGAACTTTGGGCTAGAAGATCTATTCAGTGTCAAGAACTCTGTGGGATGTTGTATAGGAGCTTGGAAGGTAATGTTGACAACAGTGCAGTATTGCTTCTGACCAAGGGACTCATTTCACAGCCAGAGAAGTGCAACAGTGGGCCCACAATCATGGAATTCACTGGTCTTAACATGTTCCCCATCATCCTGAAGCAGCTGGTCTGATAGAAAGATGGAATGGCCTTTTGAAGATGCAGTTACAGCGCCAATTAGGTGGTAACAGCATGGAAGGCTGGGGCAGAGTTCTTCAGAAGGCAGTATATGCTTTGAATCAGCATTCGATATATGGTACAGTTTCTCCCATAGCCAGGATCCATGGGTCCAGGAATCAAGGGGTGGAAAAGGGAATAGTTCCACTCACTATCACTCCTAGTGACCCTCTAGGAAAAATTTGTTTCCTGTCCCCATAACTCTAGGTTCTGCTGGCCTAGAAGTTTTGGCTCCAGAAGGGGGAGTGCTCATACCAGGAGCCAGAACAAACATTCCATTGAAATGGAAGCTCAGACTTCCCCCTGGTCATTTTGGGCTTCTAATGCCCTTGAAACCAACAGGCTAAGAAAGGAATAACTGTTAGGAGGGGTGATAGATCCAGATTACCATGGGGAAATTGGATTACCTCTCCACAATGGAGGTAAACAAGATTATGTCTGGAATGCAGGAGATCCCTTAGGACGTCTCTTAGTACTACCATGTCCTGTGATTAAAGTCAATGGGAAACTACAACAGCCTAATCCAAGCAGGATGACAAAGGACACAGACCCATCAGAAATGAAAGTGTGGGTCAATCCTTCAGGAAAAGAGCCAAGACCTGCTGAGGTGCTTGCCGCAGGTGAAGGAAATACAGAATGGGTAGTAGAGGAAGGTAGTTATAAATACCAATTAAGGCCACGTAACCAGTTGCAGAAGCGAGGATTATAAAGTAATATGAATGCTCCTGTCTTATTTTGCTAATGAATACATTTGTCTTTCTTCCAATTTCTTTAACATCAATTTGTATTTAAGTTGAGACACTAAAAGGATGCTCCCAAGGGACATTGCCCCATTGTAAATTTATAAATGTGTTTGTGATTGTACGAGAGATAGTTGTATCATGTTATGCGTATTCACAACCTTGTTATTGTTTCATGTGAACATGAGATATTATTTGTGTCAAGTTGACAAGGGGTGGATTGTAGTGCCTATCTCTGGTTGTCAACTTGACTATATTTGGAATGAACTACAATCCAGAATTAGAAGGCTCACCAGTGACCCTAACCTGGAGGCTGGGAAATAGAAGTTTCTGATCTGGATCTTGGTATGGAGATCTTGAAGCATAGTGGCTATGGATTCCAGAAGATTAAGACAGGCAGATCTCCGAGTTCAAGGTCATCTGGGATTAAAGATGTGATGGCACACACCTTTAATCTGAACAACACCTTCTGCTGGAGATCATATAAGGACATTGGAAGAAGGGAGACTAGCTCTCACTCCTTCGCCTGCTTGCCGTGTGGGACTGAGTATCTTTGGACTTCCATTCACAGCTACTACTGAACCATTGTTGGGAATTGGACTGCAGACTGTAAGTCATCAATAAATTCCTTTACTATATAGAGACTATTCATAAGTTCTGTGACTCTAGAGAACCCTGACTAATACAGCGTCTGTCCAGGATGCACAGAAACACAGACAACCCTAAGATCCTTGGTAAAGTTCTTTTCACCTGAAAGTGATCGTTCTGATGGGGTTGTCTTCTGTATTCTCAAGAACTCGGAAATCGAATGGTTCATTTTCCTGTTTTTGGAAATCACCACTCTGGAGATATGACGGAAACTGACAATGATAGAGAAATCCAGCATCATAGTTGCCCTGGAAGATAAAAAGCACAAAAGGTGATTTGTGAACACAGTACGCACCTCATTCCTCGAGGGTTGTCTGTTTGTTTGTTTTTAATTTGGATGGTTAAAGGTAGATATTACTTACATAAAGCAACTCCATTACCCTTTAAAATGCAATTAGGTAATTATAGTGATTATTTTCTACGTCAGAAGTCAGCACAAGAGAAGTTTTGCCTCTGAGAATCAAATTAATGGGATTTTATGAATGATATTCTGCATAAACAGTATCCTAATACAATAGGTTTTCCAGTCATTGTTTTCACACCTACTTTCCAGTTTGTAGTAACTTTAAACACTATTAATGTTCCAGGAAAGGCAATTTGGGGGGAGGGGGAAGTATGTCACTACACAGCGAAGCGGTATTCATAATTTGTAGCAACTACATTGCTCTAACTTGTTTTCTTTCTCTGTTCAGATGGGACTGTAAATAAAGGAAGTGGATTAAATAAATGAATGAAAGTTCTTAAGATGTATGTCAGAACAACTCTGATTAACCTGTTAAAGGCAGTTGGAGGCCCTGTGGAAAACTTTAGAAGTCTGTTGGAATATATTAACAAGTAAATAATAGAAAAGTGGAAATACCAGAATTGAAGATAGAATGGTAGGAATTAACCTCTTAGGGTCTGGAGAGATGGCTTAGCAGTTGAGGTGGAGGCTTCTTACTTTTCCAAAGAACTTAAGTTTGATTCACAACACCCAAGTTGGTTGATTGGTTCAAAACAATGTTATAAATCCAGTTCTGGGAGAAATGAATCCCCCTTCTGGCCTCCTCCAGAACTTACACGCATGGGCATATACTCTTGCACACACCCACACGTGTATGTATAAATTACATACATAAAAGCAAAATATTTTTTAAAAAGAAATAAAAAATTAAATAGAATGGTTTGACATAAACTAAATACAAATGAGACTTAAAACCTAATAACAACCCCTCCCCAAACCCTAACCAACATAGGGAAAGACTTGAATAGATTGTTCTCCAATGAAGCAATACAAATGCCCAAGGACACAGGAACAGACAGTCTGTACCACCAGTCACTGAGGAAATGCAGGTCTAGAGCTACAGGGGGAAGCTATGTGCACACCCCTTGGGATGACTACAATCAAAAATAAAATCCAGCCAGTCTATGTAAGAATATGGAGAAATTATAATAACCCTTTTGTGCTCTTGGTGTTCATGTGAAATGGTATGCCCGCTGTGGAAAACTGGATAGCTCTGAAATAAATAAATAGAGTAAAATTATCATATGGTCTAGTCATTCTCTTTTTGTACACATAGCTGATGTTATCGGAAGCAGAGTCTCAAAGAGATATTTGAAACCCCATGTGTACAAAGCGCTATTCCCATCAGCCAAAGTGTAGGCATGATCTATGTGTTTTCCAGTGGTTGAATAGTTAAGCAAAAATGTTGCTAAATACTTACAATCCAGGAGTATCAAGCTTTGAGAAGGGAATATATTCTGACATACTCTGTGGAATGGATAAACCTGGAGAACATTATGAAGTTCTGGCTGCAAAGACCATAACATGAGGAAGAAGCAAAAGTCAAAGAGACAGGGAGTAGACTGACAGCTGTCGGCGGTTGGAGGAAAAGGAGAGTGGGGGTTCTCTTGGCTGATGAGAATTAAATATCTGTGTTACACCAAGCTCGACTACTAATCAAGAAGCTATGTCCAAATGACACTCACTGGCAAAGGAAAAATTCATTTCTCCAATGGAGTCCCACTTGATATACAACCCATACTTAAGGGCAGTTTGCATGCCCAGCAGGAGATGACCAACATAAGACGAACCCAAGGGTATTATTAGAGACTTCATTTCCTATTGCGTTGTTTAGGCATGTTTAAGCTTTCCTGGTATTTTCCTTGTATACTATGTTTTCTAATTTTGTGTTTTTATAGGTTTTATGAGTATGTGTGTGTGTGTGTGTGTGTGTGTGTGTGTGTGTTGTGTGTGTGTGTGTGTGTGTGCACGTGCACACACTCATTTCTTGTGATTTTTTTGGTGTTTTGTTGTTTTTTATTCTTGTTTGTTTGTTTGTTTAATTTGACTATTTTCTTGAGAGAGAGAGAGAGAGAGAGAGAGAAGGTATGGAGTTGAGAGAGTTGGGAGGTAGAGAGGGTTTGGGAGGAAATGAGGAGGGGAAACCTATGATAAGAATATATTGAATTGAAGATTTTTATTTTCAACAAAAGAATTTCTATGTTACAGATATAAAGAGGTCATAGAGATGGGTGGCAGTAATTATTGTATGACATTACAAATATATTTGTTATCATTTAACTGTATATTTAAAATGGTTAAGGCAGTGAATTTATATATTTTGCCACATTTTTAAAATTGGAGTTCCAGTGGTTTTACATAGATGAAGAAGGAGAGACAGACAGACAGACAGACAGAAGACAGACAAGTGGCAGAGTACTGGCTGAGTGAAAGGCAAAGATGATTTTGAAAATCGTTTCATTAAAGCTTTGTATGTGGGGGCGGTAGGCAAAGAGACTTTAAGACACAGGGTGGAAGGGAGGGAGGGAAGGAGGGAGAGAATTTATCATTAGCAAACCTATTCTTAAAAAATATGTTAAAACTACTTTTTTCAAGCAAAATATATAGACATGAATTATAACAAGAGGAAAAAATAAAGTAGTATTGGCAATTGAAAACAGTAACAAATTATTTTCTGGGAGTTTAAACACATATAAATATGAGACATAAGCTGGCAAGATGGCTTAATGGATGGAAGCGCTTGCTATGCAAGCCCCATGATCCTTGGCTCGAGTCCAATCCCCAGAAGGCGCAAAAAGACAGTTGTGATAGCTCACATCTACAATCCTAGAAATTGTACTGGGAGGAAGACACCAGAGAGTCAACTGAGGTCACCTAGTCTGGAGCCCAAGAGAATGGTAAAAACAAGAAAGATGCTGTCACAACAAAGTAAAAGGACAGAACTGACTCCCAAAAGTGGTCCTCTCATCACCATCAGCACTGTGGTACATGTAGAGCTACATCCATGCACACATCATGAATACAATGGAAGAAAGGTAGGTGGATGGATGGATGGATGGATGGACGGACGGACAGACAGACAGACAGACAGAGACTAATAGATAAAAATACAAAACAAAGTAAGGTTATCTCTGTTACGTCTGAGGTTAAAGCTTTCTAAGATTCTTTTCCTCTGTAATTAGTCAAATAATAGATTTATATAAAACTATAAGTCAAATATATATTGTGATCCTTTGGAATAGCAAAAGAAGGTATAAATAATAACCATACAGAGGAGGAAAATCTGCCCAAGCTTCCACTGGATAAGTAAAGTAAAAAAAGAATTATAGAACTGACATAACAAATAGAAATAATTAGTAAGGTGGGAGATATAAGCTAAAATATGTCAGTAATTATATTAAATGTAAATGGACATAATGACTCAAGTGAAGAGGACTCTTTTCAAGGATTGAAATAAATCTTAATCATGTCATGTGCTGATTGTTTATGAAGACATACTTTTGCTAAAGTTATTAAAAGGTCAAGAACGTGGAAGAATCCTTGGTAACTCTTGTAGTTTGGTCTTATAAGTGAATGAACAATTGACTCCATTATTGTGATGAAAATATGCCAGGTTTACTTGCTTTAAATGTAGTTTAAAAGTCATGTTCTGGGATGTGTGTCTATAGCTCAGTGAGAGACCACCTGTTTAGAATGTATGAAATCCTGGGTCTAATTCTCAGCACTAGAAACAAGATTTGGCGGGGCATATTCATTTTGAAGTGCTAACTATAGTTGGCAAAGAAAATGTACAGGTTTAATGTTGAAGAGGGAATTCAGTAAAAGATAAATACTTGACACATGTGGGTAGATAAACAACATTTAAAGTTGTTAGAGAAAATTAGCTTAGTTAAGAAAGTGGGGAGGGGCTAGGTCAAACTCTGGAGTCCTCTGAATTACAATGTATAATTTACAACTTTTTTTTAAAAAGGTACCATCAAAAGGAGCTGGAATAGTGTGTGTGTGTGTGTGTGTGTGTGTGTGTGTGTGTGTGTGTAACATTCTGGAGGCCAAGAGGAGGTACGGATATGGTTTGGTAGTAGTGTATGCCTAGCATTCACGAGACCCTGGGTTCAAGACCCAGTACCACAAAACAACCATGTGGTCATGATGATGTATTGGAAGCCTCAAGAAGGAGGGGGAAAGGTCAACAGGCCAAATCCACAGGAAAACCATCACTAAGGCTGGCAGTGTGATAATCACTGAAGAAATGGAGAGGTGAACATCAAACCTCAACTGGAAATGGGGTGTGTGTGTGTGTGTGTGTGTGTGTGTGTGTGTGTGTGTTGTGTTATGTTGGGGGGATTGTCAGAAATTCCAGAAACTTCATGTGCTGATGGTAAGAATTGGATTTTAAAAGACAGAAATTGATGATATACATTAAGTAGGGTGTTTCAGGAGCAAAATCACGGGGAGAGTGTGAAGGAGAAGGAATAGAATTCAGAGGCTTTCTGGAACACTGCCCTGGGCAAGTTGCTAAGCAACATCCACCAGTTATAACAATAGGCAAAGCAGAGCTCTAGCAGAGCCAGAGCTGAGAAAAAAAAAAAAGGGAAATTCCTTCTGACTTCCCTCTGTGAACGAAATTTGAGTGTCTGGAGAGACAGGAAAGTTGCAAAATGTTTGTGGGGAGAATTTGTTCAAATAATAATTTGTAAAGTTAATACTTCTGGTGGGAGAACTGACCACTAGTGTGAGCCCTGATTTCAAGCCCTGGAGTCCTGACTTCAGAATGAAGCTGACTTTTCTAGAGTAGGCATATGGCTGCTTAAGCAAGAAGAGGAGTCCTTTTGTGATCTGTGCTTTACTTCATGACGGGGCTTAGTGCCTAAGCAGCCATATGCCTACTCTAGAAAAGTCAGCTTCATTCATGTGAAGAGGACTCTTTGACCTCTGACCCCTCTACTCTTGGTTTGTCCCCTCTTTGGTCTTCCTGAACAGGTGAGTTTGGCCTTGAATGACAACAGATACAAAAGCCAGACATATTTAAAAGAGATGTTAAGATGATGTATTTTTTTAAAAAATGACCATATAAAACGTATAGCTACATGACTAGCCTAAAATTAAATTCTCAATGTACGCGTATGAACGAATGGGGTGAGAAAAACAGCAACCATAACCTGGACTGGATAAGGGATTGTTACTTACCAAGGACACCCAGAACTTTCCTGGCTCCGAGTAAAAGCCGCACAGGATAGGAGAGGGTATTGGTGGC
This sequence comes from Mus minutoides, assembly GCA_902729485.2. Classification (NCBI taxonomy): domain Eukaryota; kingdom Metazoa; phylum Chordata; class Mammalia; order Rodentia; family Muridae; genus Mus; species Mus minutoides. Next base: position 87,214 of record LR753486.1, on the reverse strand, counting down.
ATGAAGATCTCAGGCAGCGGCGGCTCCTCCTCTTCTCCTTCCTCACTGTTGGTTTCCTCTTCTGGTATTTCCTCTTCTCCAGTGGCTTCCCTCTCTTCTATTAGCTTCCTCTTCCTTTCTAACCTTTCCAACTCCTTCAACATCTTCTGTCCTTCTCTCCTTTTTACTTCCAAAAATCTCTTTTTTAAAAAAAAAAAAAAGATAATAGACATTTTAAAAGTGTGTTATTTTGTGTGTGAGCATGACAGAGATTGTGGAAAGAAGACGGGTTCTAGAAACCCCACAGTTCCTATATTTACGTAAATTACCCTTTGGGAATACATTTTTTTATAATTAAAATTCAAATCTTTGTGACGAGCATCATTTCCGTTTAATCTCCTCGATACCCATTTCATTGAAATCATTTGACCATCCTTTCCTGCAAGAGAAGGGAAGTTTTGATTCTCCCTCTGAGCCTGCCATCATCGACCTAGGAACCACGTGGTCTAAAAAAGCCAATGGGGAAGCTTGTTTCTGGCTCCCATACCCCCGTGATGTAGGCACTAGATATCACCAGCTGTCCAATGTAGAGTTCCCCAACTCTGGTAGCTCTCCTCCTCCTATTCACCCCTAAGAACTACTTTCCCGACTTGTATGATCTCTTCACACCACCCTCTGTTCACAAAAGATCACAGTGGCTCAAACTGACTGGCTTGGCCGGCTTCTAATGAGACCTTCGCTATCTGCATGCATCCCTGCCGCATCTCCTACTAACTGCATGCTGCCATTTCAACCAGCCATTCTTCATCGTGAAAACACTGAGAACAGTCTAAATAGTGGCTACCCTAGGGCTGTTCTCTCTTCCTCGCATTCTCTCAGACATCTTCCCATCTTCTAAGTATAAATCATCAATTCCAGGTTGACATTTTTTTATCCCTCCCCCCCCCCGCCCCCCGGCCCCCGCCCCCCGCCCCNTTTGATTTGATTTGATTTGATTTGATTTGATTTGATTTGATTTGTATTTCCAAGAATCTCTTAGAGGATATTGCATCTCCAAGTGGAAGAAAGGACAGGAGATAATGGTTCAAGAAGATCTCATACCAAAATCTTAGATTTGACACTCGTGAAATGGAAACATCGGAGTAACATGTTCGGGATTGCAAACGTGATAACATTCTGGTCATCTACGTCCTTAATGGTTGGGCATAGACTTTCAAGAATATAGCCATTCTCACAGAGGATCAATAAAGTGTTTTCAGGCTAAAAAACAAAAAAGAAAAGAAAAAAGGAGGTAAGGAAGGAAGGAAGGAAGGAAGGAAGAAAGAAAGAAAGAAAGAAAGAAAGAAAGAAAGAAAGAAAGAAAGAAAGAAAGAAAGAAAGAAAGATTATGCATATCACTTACATGTAGGCAATTTTTTACAAGTTCAAAGCCAATGAGAATATCACAATCATTTTTTAAAGGTGATACCCCACCGGCCTAGTAACAAATGATTATTGTGTCGCTAGTATTAATTATTCTCATGTAATTATTCATTACTAACCTGATGGCTAAAGTTAGATTTTTCATTTGTTTCCTTTAAAGATACCATGACTTGGCTGGGTAGTGGTGGCGCATGCCTTTAACCCCAGCACTTGGGAGGCAGAGGCAGGTGGATTTCTGAGTTTAGGGCCAGCCTGGTCTACAGAGTGAGTTCCAAGGAGTAGGGCTGCACAGAGAAACCCTGTCTTGAAAAACAAACAAACAAACAAAAAAACCCACAAAAACAAACAAGCCATGGCTTCTTTTCATAGCCAAATACATGATTATGAAATCTGTTAGCCCAAAGAACAAAGTGTTCTAGCTAAGAACGCTGAGGAAAATCTGTGGTGTGAATGTCTACTCAACTTGGCCATCTGAGACAACTCATCCTGTCCCTGCCTCTCTGGAAACTGATGCTGAAGGCTGGCTAGAGAGGCATGAAGCTTTGAGGTTTCAAGGTGGCCATCTTGTGTGAGAGAAGGCACTGTTAAGAGGCATGCCAAGGGATGTGTGAAACTCATTTAAATCACTATATTTGGGGGAGCTAATGTACGATTGTTTCCTGCAGTCTTTGGCTATACTAGTGACAAATTAGGCAAAGTAGTCGGGGCAACTCTGGAATGGATTTTTGCCAAATAGCAATGAAGAAAATGTAGCCCAAAGAGGGGGAACCCCTGTAACCACAAGATACTGTGATTTAATCTTGACAAATGCTAACGACTTACATGATTGGCTGGAGACCACATCAACTGGCAAATGGGCCCAGGAGTGTTAAAAAACCCAATAGGCTTGTATTCTTTCTCCACATCGAAAAAGAAGACAGTCTTGTCTTCACTCTAGAAGAAAAAGAGACATGTCCACGCAATACATATTACTATGATAATAAGGTCATACAGCATTCTGTTTAATACCATAGAGTCTATCTAATTTATATTTATAAACTCAACAGTCATTTATTCTAGATTAATCTGAAATATATGTGTGCATGTGTGTGTGTGTGTGTGTGTGTGTGTGTGTATGGTTTCAAATGTTTGATTCATCTTCCCAAGAGTTACTGTTCATAGTCTAGAAATGTGACTATCATAAATGTGTCTATACATACATGTTTCTGTATATATAATTTCTAAAATAATTCCACAATACATCTGTTCACTTCTTACTTCCTATAGAATATAGAGTTATTTCCTTTATCTGAGGCAGGCTTTTGTTTTGTTTTGCATTTAGAGGGCACCAAAGATCAATGCTACATGCTAGGAAAGAGCTCTCCCGCTGAACTTTATAATCCTCACCTATGGCAGCCCTCCTTAAGAATACATGTATGTTATAAACTAATGGTTATAAGAAATTCATCCAGCATGATTTCCATCTGAAATTTTCTGCTCATTTAAAATAAGCATTAAAACTTAACTTATAAGATAGTTCTTAAATACCATACATAGACTACACTGAAAGAAATAAGAAAACAAAATGTAGGTTAATTATGGTAAATAGGGCACGGTAGAGTAGGTTCAGATTAGAGGGAAGCTAGGTGTAGAGTTTCAATAGGAAATGAGAGGGAATCTCACACTTACCCCAGTGGCTAAGATATCCCCATCACGCTCATACGCTAAAGCCGTAACTTCTTCAGTATGGGGTTTGAAGACATATTTCAAATGTAACTCAGCATCTGGGATTTTCTTCCGTCCTGCAAAAACTGTAAGTCCTTTTGGGTCAAAAAGTTCAAGAATTCGGACGACGCCGTCTTGGAATCCTACTACGATCTGTGATGCAGAAACGCTTACCTGGGAAAACAATCAAACACACGGGACCTGCATTTAGTTAAGTACTTGAAACACACACAAAAGTCACTCCACATCTTGCTTTGACCCGGGGAACTTAGCATTGGCTGGGCGGCCTTTTCTACTCTTGGTTCAGTGTTAATGGCAGTCTCCATCAGCTCCAGATGATTTACCTATTATGACCACGAGCAGGGTAATCTACGACAATTCAAGCTTCCAACAAGCAAACATGGACAGCATGCCTGCCTCCCATGTAGGAGGCACCTGCCACCAGCAGTTCTGGGTGAACACAAGTAAACTGAGCCCATTAACATGTAGATAAGTATAAATTATGATTAACATAGGTCCATAGCAAAGAAACACACAGCAAAGAAGCTAAGGTTAGCTTGAGGACCCCCCTAAGGCAAAGATGGTTAGAGCTGAGATCTGAAGGGTGCTTGGTCAAGACCGAGGTATCAGAAGGTGAACAAGAACTGGGTAGATGCATGCTATCTTACACAGTACCACAGTACATTGAGGGTAGTTTTTATCCAAACAATGGGAAACCAGGCCAGTATCAACCCTGAACCATGTTCCATGTGATCTCATCCCCTTATTCTTGCCGTTAATAAGAATCACTCACTCCCAAAACAGTCCCATGGTGTTTAAAAACCATGGTTGCAAGGACAGAAGATGCTTCAAATTCGACTGCACGGTGATTTCGCAGGACAGAGCTATGCCATGGGTAACACAAAACCAGATTTTCACTAAGCAGAGCAACCCCGTGAGGTGGTTTCTGCAATATTTTAGGTAAAATAAACAACAAAATATTTATACTTCTAAAGTTCTGAGCCAGAAAATAACTACAAGATTATCACAGATTCACCATATTTTCCAGTGTTTCTGATTAAAACAGCAAACTTACTGATCGGGGTGCCCAAATGAGGGATGTGCCTCCTTGCTTAAATTTCATCTGAACCAAAGGGTTTTTACTAGCAAAATCATAGACACGAACAGAGCCTGCAAAAAAGAAGAAAAAAAAAAGTTTTTAAAGCAACAGATTATAAATGTATTACTTCTCTTTTTTTTCTTTAAAAAAAAAAACTTAGGTCCCTTTTTATAGGAGAAAATTCAGTAACTCAGATCAATTGATAGGCTAACCGCCTTTGAAATTTGTATTTATTTTTTCTTTTTAGTTATTTTTAGCTCAGCACGCATGGTAACAGATTTTCTTGTGGCGTTCTCGTGCATGCTAGGTTTAATTGAGCCTGCCCCCTCACAAACACTGGCCCTGTTCCCACTGTATCTATCCCCACTATTCCTCTTTCTACTTCCTCACTCCATGTGTTCTGGGCTCTCTCTCCTCCCTCAGAGCCTCCTTCCCCTGATCTCAAGGGCCCTTTGCCAGTCTGATGAGAGGCAGGAATTGTGGCTGACTGACAGAACACATTCTTTTGCTGTCTACAAGGTTAGAAATACCTGTAAGTTGAGGGAAGAGCACGGTGGTGAGGACAGAAAAACACGCATGCTGCTAGCAAAATGAACAGCGCTTTCCTAAAATAATTTACAATTAGGTCTTCGTTCTAATCTCCAACCATGTCTGCTGCAGGCTGTGCACTTCCTGCTTCAAAAATCCATCTTGCTTCTTCTATTCCACGGATTTCTTTTTTTGGAAGAACATTCAAGCACCTCTTAATAGCCACACGTTTTCAGTTTGCATACAGACATGGCCAGATAGATTTTTTTTTTCCTGAGAGTTCCCACTTAATGAGGCTAGAGAGACGGCTCTACCTGTCACACAAACATGAGGACTTGACTGTGAGTCCCCAGAATCCATGAAAAAGCCAGGTATGGTGACACACGCCTGTAATCGCAGAGCTGGGAAGGCAGGGACAGAGGATCTCTGGAGCTGCCTGCCTGTCTGGTCTAACCGTTTGGTGAGCTCAAGTCTCAGTGAGAGACCCTTCTCAAAAAAATAGGTTGCAAAGCAGTGGAGGAAGATTCCTGATGTTACTCACACACACACACATACATCAGAACACTGTACATATACATGAGCATGCATGGATGCACAACACAACACACGCCAGAATACATGGACATATACATGGACACGCATACATGCAAAACCCAACACACATACCAGAACACAATTACATATATATAAACATGAGTGCATGCACAATATAATACACATACACATGCACACACACATAAGTTTATACTTACAGTCCATGGCAGTTGTGGCCATGAGATAAGTGAGAGGAGAAACATCCAAGGCTGCAATGGGTCCAGAGTGGAAAGAAAAGAGGCATTCTGGATCCTGGGTCTGAGAACAGACAGCATATTGGATCTCAAAGACAGTGTCATATATAATTAAAGTCAACCTTATAGACAATAAATAAAATCCTGTAGTATACATGCCATTTTACTTAGATTAAAAAGAGCTCAGGACTGGGGAACTAGGAAAACCAGATAGAGTCCTGGCTCTGAAGTTAATGACCGATTTTACATGGATCCTATCAGGTGCCCCTTCCTGCCTGCTCAGGAGAATAGCTGAGAGGCCCACCTTAGGTAATAGAAATGAAGACTCCCTGTGTTTAGGAAATGTTTAATGTATAACGACATAGTTCTGTTTTTAACTTGATGGAAACAAAAGAAAGACTCCCAGCTTTTAAAGACTATCAAAGAATTTTTCCTATAGCAGTTAGGAGAAAATAAGGAAAACTGGCACTTACAATATTTGAAAAGCTAAGGTCAAGCTTCCATATGGCTCCATTGGAATCCTAAAACAAACAGCAGGTAATCTTTTTATCATTTTTAATGTTCATCAAATTAAAACTATTTATTCTATGATTTGGTTAAAATGAGGACCAGTAATACAACCTAGTGTTTACATATATTGTAAGGTGTCAATGAAATATGTCGCACGCCCACACGTCTCTGACCAGACCAGCAGAGACGGTGGGAAGAAATGACACGGGACGCCAAGGCTGGTTCAGAGCAGCTTGCCTTCAAAGCTTCTGCTTTATTCTGCTTCTCTCTCTCAGGTTTCACACAGCTGCAGCCGTTCATTCACTCACTCTGGTCTCTCCTATGCTGGCTCTCTAACGCTGGCTCGTCTCTCCTCATCTAACGCTGCTGCTCTCTGGCCTCTCTCTTCTGGGGCTGCCCTCAATTTATACTTCCATTCACTCACACCACCTCACACCACCCAATCATAAACACACATGTCCAAGGCAGCATGCAGGATTGGCTGATAGAATGGTATCGCGAGATGATGTTGTGCTAATCTCTCCAATGAGTTACACTGCTGCTTTTATTGCGCATGACTGAGACTGGGATAAACAAGCGAGGTCACGGGGCTTAGCATAGAGCCAGGGCGCCATCTTTGGCCCATGCAGCCATGCCCGTTTCCCACAGAAATATATTAAGAATATCTTTTATATATTTAAGAAACATACAATAAGCCAAGCAATACCATAAGGCTGTGTGTAACATGAGGCATTCTGGTGCAAACCATCAATTGTATTTCTATTTTCATTGTTTGTCCTGGTACAGTTAGAAAGTCCAAACAGAAGAGTGCAGCATACCTGAGCCAGCCAAAAATTATTTCCAACTTCATTCATCTTGATCATCGAGAAGAGGTTGACACTCTTGTCTATGGTAAGTTCATTAATAGGTTCTATCTCCAACAATCCAGTATCATCTATAACGTCAGCGGTGTCGATTGTCTCAAAGTCCCATATCTTACAAAATTAACAAGAAAGTTATAACACAACAACTGTGCCCTTACTAGACACCAGAAGCTAACAAATACAAGGTGTCAGGTATGAGTTACTTCCTTTGGAGTTATTGGCCTGTGAGGTCCCATAGACCCTCCCACATGACAGGTGATTGCCATTGCTCTTGATTGAACTCCAGAATTTGACGGTGAGACCCTGTTGCTGATGGTACCACATACTTTCATCACAGAACATGGCAACATCACATTGGTGCAGACCTGGAAGCTTCATCCCTAGTAGTTAGCTTTCATAGTGTTGAGAAGTACTGTCCATGCTACTGGAGGAGAAAATTGATCATCAACCATATTTCAGCTATGAACCCTGAGAGCTATAGAAATGACTGGCCTGGGAAGACGTGTTCATTGGTGTACAAGTGGTGCAAACATCATCGGGGTAACCAATCACTTTCAGGTTGGGCTTAAGTACCACTCAACAAGATGAAACCCATACAATGACCCCACTCCCTGACTAAGAATCTATGACTGGACAGGTAATAGGCTCTAAGATAGAGCCTACTAGTATGCAGCTAAATGGACAGTATTAAACAGACTCCCAATGACTTATTCTTATACTCATAGACCCATGTGTCTCTCAACCCTCATCTGACAAGCTTCTATTTATTGTTTGTGACCTATAGCTGGCCAAGGTACAGAGAGTAAGAGACTGTACAGTGCTCAGCCCTGAATGGAACATATACCCGTATCCTGCCTTCCCCAAAAGTTTCAGGAACCATTGCAGAAGATGAGGCAGAAAGAGAGTAAGAGCTTGGGGTGCTGGAGACTATGAGGAAAAATCTTCTGGGCGGAGGTGCAGCTGCACGTATGAACTCACAAGCAGTTATGGCAACAGGTACAACACCCATGCAAGCCCAGGCCAGACCAAATCCCAAGATCCAGATGGGAGTTGGGTGTATAATTCAATCCCAAGTCATGGAGCTATTGGCAATTGTAAGCTTCTGGAAGACAGACAGACAATTTTCACTAAGAGTATAGCCTCTGGTAAGTTGGCCATTCACCAGTCAGTGAATGCCCATACATTCAAGAATATGGACAGGCGCGTTGTCTTACTTCAACTTGATAGGTCATGTTTGGCTGGTATCCGTGGGAGGCCTCTTTTTCTGAAGAGAAACAGACGAGTGGATGGGGAAGGAGAGGGGTTGGGAGGAGAGGAGAGAGGAGAAACTGCAGTCTGGATGTTAAAAAAAAGAAAGAAAGAAAATAAATGTGTACATATACATATGAAGAATATTCAGATAGCACAGATTGGTCTTGAGGAATTTAATAGCCAGAAGGCCCCAGACCATGAAGCAGGAAGACTGCAAGGCAAATCAGAAGACTGCAAGTTCTCTAGTGTTCATAGAAGGTGCCATACAGGGTAAATGGGAAACACAGGGAAGAACAGCAAGTCAGGAGACTTAGCTTCTGAAGCAGTCAGTGTCCCAGTGCACAGTGAAATCACTGAGCTCCCCAGCACAAGGTCTGGGGAAAAGGGTGGTGGCACATAATAAACCCCACCCACACATCTGGGAGAGATACCATTTCCACCACCAGCCTGGTGCTGATTCACACCTTTAATCCCAGACCTCAGGAGGCCAAGGCAGGTAAATCTCTGAGAGTTCAAGGCCAGCCTGGTTTACATAGTGAGCTCCAGGCTAAGTTCACAATTTTCAATCTTTAGGAAATGCCCAGCCACGGGCACTGTGATAGGATGTGTGCCCACTGTTTATCTGGTGCTAATATGGGTTTTCATTTTCTGAAGTTCCTACGCCAATACCTGAAGCACAAGAAAAAGAGCTCCCTTCAGAATATTTCCATTAATTTTGACAAGAATGCAAATATTCACCGCATGAGAAGCATCCTTTAAAATGAACTGATCTTGAAAATAAGTAACCACAGGCCCCCTTCAAAAAAAGCACCATATAAGACAAACCCACCTAGGTGATCTGCAAGTCTTAGATGGAGTCGTGTGGCCTTACCCTAACGCTGCCATCCGAACCGGCAGTGATAACTTCCCCCTCATCCAGCATTATCTGGTTAATGGAACCGTTGTGACAAGACTTCGTGCCAGTCCGACAGAGTTCCACCTTGATGAGGCTGCCTTCCCAAAGCAGCAGGTTGCCCCACTGTGACCCTGAGAGGACCTGGCAGGTGGGAAGAAAGAAATGTGCATAAAGAAACATATGAGAGTTAGCTCCTAGATTCCTTTTTCTTGACTGTGAAAATCATTAGCTTGGGTATAGAAGGAAAGAAAATGGAGAACTAAAAACCCACCACCACAGATACAACCTCCAGTTATACTTTTAGCACTATGCTGCCTAACACCCCACAACTGGGCAGTGTGTTAGTGGTAATTTCCTTATGAATGCTCGTAGTAGATTTCTTTATACATCTCTTCAGGGCGGGAGTTGAATGACTGGATCCAAACTGGGCATTAAAGTCTTCCAAAGATGAGATCCCATTTCTAAGCATAGAGCTGTCTACTAAATTGTTAGACGACCACTAAGTTGAGCAGATTACAGCTCAAGTTTCAAACAAGTAAAGTATTTGGGGCTGCCCCCAAATTAATGTCTAATTCCACAGTTTCCAAAGTGCATGCCATCAAACACTGGCTCTTATGGTCTTTGGTGAGTGCTATAATAAGTATATAATAACTTATGGTGTATGCCTGAATACTTACATACATTGGCGTTTAACGCCCAAAGCCACATGTGCTAGGTTCTCCGCTCAGCAGCAGCACCACGTGCAGTTGTGCCTGCAGGCGTTGTTTGCCCTGACTCCGGTTTTGCTCTCACTCGGAGAAAACTGAAGCACCAACAGTTACGTAACTTTTTACCCCCAAACTCCCCAGAGGAGCCAAGATGCTGCTTCCAGGGCTGGTACTCAAAATCCCTGCTCTGACTACACCGGCTCAGAAGCAGGAGACCAAAGAAACTGGCAAGCATACTTCTTCTCTCTGAGATCCCTGGGCATCTTTGACTAAGAAAGTCTTATGTCCACAGACTCTCCTCAGCGTGGACTGATCCACAGTGGGAAACTCTTTCCTTCTCATCTGCAAGAACTGAGGACTTGGACTCAGTCGCAACCTCGCTTGCCTATGTGACCTGCTCTTGGGCCTCAGCTGACCTTAGCAGGATCTTCAACTTCACTTTTTAATACAAGTGTTATCACGGATGAATACTAATGGTGCACATTTATGAGGTGCAGTGTGATAACTTGATACATGTATACGATGTATGATGGATAATCAGGGTTGTTAGCATCTCCATCCATCATGTTTGGGTTGGGAAGCTTTGAACACCTGTCTCCAGTTCCTCATTACATATTCAAGACATGGTTGTGAACCAAATACCCACGGTGCTGTAAAACATTAGAAGTTAGTTCTTCCGTGGAGGCCAGAGGTGAACATCAGCATCTTCCTTCACAGCCTTATTATTACTGTTGTGATTTTTGTCAAGAGTTCCTCACTGGACCCGACGCTCGCTAATTCTGCTAGACTGGCTAGCCCGGACTTCTTTTTATTTTCTCCTATATACCGCACTTTTAATTGAAACTATGCTATCACTTTAATGCCCAGATAGATTGGTTTCTTAAAGTGATATTTGTGTGCTGGAATTTTTCTCATAAGAGACGTGATCACAAGTAACACAGTATAGCTTATTCTATCTAATAGGCGACCCAGTAAGATAGCAAAGGGGAATGGATCCCAGTTAACTGTCATTTTAGGCAAAATAATAATAATAATAATAATAATAATAATAATAATAATAACAAACAAAAACAAACATAAAATCTGTAAAAGCAAGAGAAAAGTGGACTAATAATGTCAGTAAATCAACTGACAAATTATTCTACAGTGTTGCAGATACAGCTAGGAAATGTCCTCATCTTCCCATGAAATCCTGACACCGAATCAAGGCGTAAGCTTGATTGAAGCCCTGCCTATGTGGGTCCCTTGGAACATCATGACACAAAAGGGAAAGATCAATCATTATAACTTCATGACATCGCCAACATGTCACTGTGTTAATGGAGGAAAATGTTTTGCACCTCACGTATGTATGATAAGTAGCAAAACCAAGAAATGGTTTATACATTTGGATTATGAAAACTTTAGGGAAATGTTTTCCTTTCAATGGATAGTCTGTAAAAGGAAAATGAGGTGTTCAGGACACTCAGAATTACAGTAGCTGGTCTCATTGACAGCCTTGAACACGTGGTTGACTTCAGGTAGGCCTGCTTCCAACTGCTCACTGTCCGGTGACTGAGGAACCGCAGGCGTACTCACTCACCTTCCCATCGGGAAGCTCCACATAGCCCTCTATGTCACTGGTGGATGTCTTGCCAAATCGTCCCAGTGACCCTTGCAGCTTGAGACCAGTGAATGTAAAAGCCATCTCCCAGAACCTGCAAACAAGAGAGAAAGAGGTCAGAGATGCTGATCAAGGTGGTGTCTTTTTCTGTCCATCAGCCCCGGATATGCGGATATGCGCATGTGAAGTAACTTCATCTTGACACATAGTGTCTACTAATCCCTGTTAGACAACACAGATAGATTCAACACTTGGGGGGGAAGTCCCCTGTCTTTGTGAGACCTGGATTTTGAGTTATGCTGTCTGCTGCAGCAGTTACCAGCCATAAGTGAATTTTTCAATTGGATTGAAAGTAATTGATGTTAAATACAAGTAATAAGTAAGAAAGGTAACAGAGGGTCTACATCATTCCGTTCTGGAAGCAGATCAAGGTGGATGTGGGACCTGGAGCCACAGACTTGAGATCGGGAGTAGACAATGATCATCAGGAGCGGTTGTGAGGATTCTTGTGCCACCATTAAGACATAAGAAACATAAGATACTCCACCGTGGTCTGAAAGCTCACCATGGCTTTGTAAATGCCAACAGTGAGTTACTGAGATGCTACAAAAACTGCTTTAAGTGGAGACTATGAGAAGGCTGCGCTCAACTTAAAAGCCCTTCTTTTATCTATACTGTTTTGGAAGATCATCCCCCTATATCAAAACTTAAAAGGTATACTAAGGAAAAGGGGAAGGGAGGGCAAGTGCGGGGGAAGGAGAAACGGGGAACTGCTGGTTAACTTGAAAAACAACCCATGCAGAGCTAGAGAGGTGGCTCAGCAATTAGCAGCACTTTCTGCTTTTTCTAGAAGATCTGGGTTTGGGTCCCAGCACACACACACACACACACACACACACACACACACACACATGCCACCTTACAACCATCTGTAACCCCAGTTCCAGGGGATTCAAAGTCCTCTTCTGGCATCCATAGATACAACATGCTTGTATTATTACACATGTATGCATACAGACAAAACATTCATAAACATAAAATAAGAATAGGTATTTTTTAAATTTTTCTGAAATCTTCCTAATTTTGAAAAAAAAATTCAATTTAATGATAGCAAAAATTATCTTTGTATCTTTGGTCCTTTTAGAAATGTCCCTTAAAATATCTGCTATCTTCTTTGTTGGGTACCAGACTTACTTGATGTGGCCCAATCCTGACGTAGTTAATTGCTCATCATCATCGGGATTGAAAGTGACCTTAAAGACGTCCTGAGAAAACGCTTTCGTTCTCAGTATGGGCTGCTCTTCCTTCCAGTCCCAGATGGTTATTGTGTAATCAGGTTGACAGCCAACAGAGGCCAGCAAGTTCCCCTCGCTGTTAAAGTCTACATAAGCATAGGCCTTCTCTGTCCCATCTGTAAGGATGAATGGGAGTCTGATAAACAAGATAGAAGCTCAGCCCAGAGGGAGCACACCTGTCACACCAGCACTGGAGGTGTTGGAAAACAAGATCAAGCCCAGCCAATGCTGCAAATCTTACGTCCCCAAACGACAACAGAGAGGGAAAATGGTGGCGGTGGAGGAGGAGGGGAAGGAGGAGGAAGAGGAGGGAGGGGAAGAAGAAGAAGAGGAGGAGGAGAGTGATCTGTGTTAATGTTAAAATGCCAAGTATCTAAGCGAGGGCTGGGGAGACAGTCTGTCCAACAGGTAACACAGCCAGTGTATAAGCACTGAGGTTCAGGTGTTATTCTAATGGTATAGGGTGGAAGGAGGCACAGAGACAGGCGAATCCCAAGGGCTTCTTGGCCAACCAGAGTATCTAAAATGGCAAGCACCAGCTGTAGTGAAAGGCTCTACATCATATATAATAAGGTGGAGAGCCATAGAAGGAATGCTGGACATCAAGCCCTGGCCTCCACAAATACATGCACAGGCCAGCGCCCCTCACACATATTACATGGTCAGGGGTATGCACACATGGCATACATATGTAAATCTTCCAACGGAGCATAGATAGAAAAATCTCCCAAAAGAGTAATCCTAAAAAATCTTTCATCACTCTTGGCTTTAGAATGGCTTATACGATTAGAAATCAAGATTGTGTTTTCCCAAAGAAGAACATGCTGCCTATATTCCATCTTGTGGAAGAAAGCAGAGAGCAGACAAGGTCTGCAACTTTAAATTTGTCACTGAAAATTTTCCAGAGTTAAATAAATAAATAAACAAAAACCGGACTCCCCAAATCAGTTACCCAGACAGCAGAACTGTAAGACAGTGGAGATGGCTAAGGCCACCCGCCACCCTCACCCTTGCTAGTTTGTAACACGAAGTTATTCAAACTAAACAGCAGGGAAGTTTTTGTGGAGTTATCGGCCAACATGACTGATAGTTCTGATCAGTTGACGTTAAGGGTTTTTATCCTTGAGAGTCTAGGCAGGCTTCATCCTAGCTGCAAGGTCTTAGAATTAAAACTGAAGATTCCCTGAAGAGATAACGTTGCCTGGAGAATGACCACAAACCCTTTCTTTGGAATCTCCAGCCTGTGGGGCTGATCCACAGTTTTTAAATTTCCTAACCTAGGCAACTGTAAGCCAAGCTCATGAAATAAATTTCCTTTCTAACTCTTACTTTTGATTCTCTGCTGAATCTTGGTTAATTCTGTAACCTTGGTCACCTTCAGGACATTAGCCTTGAACATGGACTACTCCAGAGATCTTGATGGACTCACCTCTCAAGATCCTGTAGGGCTTCAGAGAAGGGAACTCATAGATGATAATCTTTGGGAAACTTCCTTTTTCGGCAACTGCGAAGTAAGTTTTCTTTGAATGGACCTAGAAAAACAGAGTCTCACTAAAATATTCAACGAAAAATTTCACTTACATATTCTTATCCATGCAGGACTTAGTGACCGTTACTCTGTAACTGGCTAACTAGACTGCGCTTCAATCTAAAATTTAAAAAAAAAATGTGCATATGATAAATACTTAATGATGGATATGATTTGAACTAAAAACTAAAAGTAATTTTTAAAAATTAAGGCTTAGCTATATTAAAGAAATCATTTTCATGTTATGAATATTAAATTCATAGTGAGAATGAAGGCTTTACTCTTTAGTGTGTGTCAGAATTGCTTCAAAGTTTCATCTAAACACAGATTTTAAGCCCTAAACCCAGTGTTTCTGAATTCACATTTACATTTTTAACAAGTGCTATACTGCTGGGCGTGGTGGCACACGCCTTTAATCACAGCACTCGGGAGGCAGAGGCAGGCGGATTTCTGAGTTCGAGGCCAGCCTGGTCTACAGAGTGAGTTCCAGGACAGCCAGGGCTAGACAGAGAAACCCTGTCTCGAAAAACCAAAAAAAAAAAAAAAAAAAAACAAGTGCTATACTTCTGCTGGCCTGGATGGTTATGTAAGAACAGAATACCAGTCGTACTTACAGTGTAAATTGCTCTAAATGGTAGAAACATTCAAAAAATGTGCATTTCCATTCATTTTCTCCCTGAAAGACTGGGTTACTTATGACAGACAGAATTTATTTGCCTAGCTCTCGTGAAGAGTTGGAAATACAGAACTGTGGAACAACATCTGTCAAGGGTTTTTGTGAGCACCATCCCATGAGAGGAGCTGACAGGCTGACCTCCTGCTGAAGCTGCCTTTTATCCTGTGGTGACACACCCTTAGGAAAATATCTCTTTCTTTCTAAGAGACTGAAACTGGACCTCACAGCCTAGTTAATAATATAGGTTAAGATCACTTAAGACTGATAGCCTCCTGTGTCATCGGTGCATCTGTTTAACCTGCCTTTAAGATATTAATTCAACAACTAGTCTTACAGCCTTGGATTTCCTATGTTATCAGTTTTTATAACTACACTGATGCACAGCTGTAATCTTGATTTATGTACAGAGTAGTGACATAGATAGATAGATAGATAGATAGATAGATAGATAGATAGATGAATGGATAGATAAATAGATGATAGATGATAGATAGATAGATAGATAGATACATACATACATACATACATACAAAGATACATACATAGATACATAAGTATATATATAAATAGATACATAGATACATAAATAATTTCCTTCTGATACATAAATAACTTCTTCTGTCCAAGAAGCTAAGGCAGGAGGATCCCAGGTTTAAAGCCAGCCTGGGCTCTGTACTGACTACTTTAAGGCCAGCTTGGGCTTCATGAAAAAGAAATAAAAAACACTTTAAAGAAAGAGAAAGAAAAGGGCTTACTTAGAATAAAGATGGCTGTGCATCTCACATGACCCTACCACACCCTGCATACACTGGTCTCTAACTGCCAATGTGGCAACTGAGAAAAACAGAAACAGGGATCCCCACCCCACCCCTCCTCATCACTAAATGTTTGCATACCCCAATGGCACCAATCCCTTGGCCACTGCTACTCTGCAAGTAAATTTGCTTCTTGTCTTTAAAATCCAGCAGGACCATCTGGTTCCCCGCCACGTACATCAAAGTGCTGCTGTCCAGAAGTTGTAGGTTGGCTCGCTTTCTGCAGTCATAACCAAAAGAATGGCTGGGGTGAGGCTGCTAAGGAAAACAGTGAGGCAGAACACCCAACAGGGATCAGATGCCTGACTAAAACAACTGAGCCTGTTTTTAAAACCAATATTCTATTTAATTAACCGTCTGAAATCAACAAAGCTGAACTTTACTCTGAAACTCAGAATTTTTTTTAAATGGGTCACAGACACAGTTTTATTTTTAAAGTAAGTGAAAATCTTCATACAGAGGCTTAAGTTTTCTACTTGAATTTTTGGGAAGAAATTCTGAGACTTGGGGATAAGCAGATAGATAGTGCTAGCCTTTCTAAATGGGGATCATTTTCCTCTGTCTCCTGAAAACAGAACTATACCACATGGGAACAAAGTCCGGGTCTTCACCTTCATAGCTGCCAGTAAAGTTTGTTGAAATCATAGTAAAAATAATTTTTATTATTGTTTATGGGGGGGGGGGGGTAATGTGTGTATGCATGCACATGTGTGCGTGTGTGTGTATGTGTGTGTGTGTGTGTGTGTGTGTGTGTGTGTGTGTGATTTCTCTTCTTCCATTTTGGGCCCCAGGGATTCAATTCAGGTCATCAGGTTTATGTGGCAAGTGTTTTTGACTCACTGATCCACCCTCTAAAAATATTTTCTAGGCCTCTTCCTTGAAGAGGAAAGACATTTAAAATTCTGGGAGGATGCGGCAGCTGCTGGTTCACTGGGTAAAGGCACTTGCTGCCAAGACTAACGACCTGTCTTTCATCCCTAGAACTAAGTTACTGGATAAAAAGGGCAGACTCCTGAAAGCTGTCCTCTGACATGCCCTGGTGCATGTGGGAACACACATGTACACATTTGCATACATAATACATGTAAAAAGCAAATGTAAAGAAAATCTGACATTTGTAGAAATCTAATACAAAATTTTATAACATGCCTACTGTATCAAATTAAAACTTAATTACTATAAACAGATTATTTAAATCCAGTAATATAGCACACATAAGATATATAGATTTTCCAAGGCTTTTTACTACATTTCTGTATAAGCAAATATATGTATGTATGTATGTATGTATGTATGTGTGTGTATGTATATATGTAAGTGTGTATGTATATATGTGTGTATGTGTGTATGTTTGTATATATGTATGTATATGTGTAAGTATATGTATATATGAGTATATATGTGTGTATGTATGTGTGTATGCATATATGTAAGTGTGTATATGTATGTATGTGTGTATATGTATGTATGTATGTATGTGTATTTATGTCATAGAGTAATTTCATTAATTCAAAATATAAGTTTAAAGGTCTAGGTTACATAAGATCTTATTGGTACAGTTCAGCTCAAATTTAAAAACACAAGACATAAAATAACAATGTAAATGAGAGCAGTCTATGAAAACTTTTAGCATCTCAGTGCTGCTTTAGTGGACAGATTCTTTACAAGAACCTGTTGATCATCAAGGTTTAAGGATGAATCTATTTCTTGAGATTTTGTTTGGGGTGGGGGGACTATGATTTTGGACGATCCACTTATTTGTAAGAAAATTTCTTGTGTCCAAAAGACAGAAAAGTTAAGAAGAGGAAATTCCAGATTAGAAAGTAATTTGGAGCAAACTACTTTAGTCACACCTAGGCTTGGAACAGAGTTCAAAGCTGTATTCAGAAAGCATGCATCCTTATCTCCAAACTATACCTTTCGAAAGAGGCCAGTTGCAGTGCGGGCTGACAATAGCCACTATTCACAGACGGCAAGCTGAGGCTGTCATGGAGACTGTACTCTAATTACCCTCTCACAGACCTAACATACAGACAGCAAACACAAGTGCTCTCCTGAGTCAGCCCTATGGTTGCCTGTCTTTACAAACCAATCAAAACTTGCTGCAGTGTGACCTCTCTTCTCAGAGTCACCTCAGCTAACTCTTCCGTTGCATGATGGGAAAGTATCAGTCTTGACAAGGGTACCATCAGTGCCTCGAGAATGATGTCACTAGACAGGCACTGGCAAAGGGAGGCCAGCCTGGGACACAGAAGAAAATGTCAGTAAGAAGCTTTGCAGACTCTTGGGAAAACCACATCTCAATAAACTATAGCCTGGTCCATTTGTGAAAAGAGGGTCCCCAAAGAATCATTTCTTCCTATGGTGGCACCGAACAAAAGCTTAATTTCAATTAGGATCGACACCTTCCACCACCACCACATTTCTTACAATTTCCTAAGACAAAGGTTGGTAAACTTGTAAGGCAAGAAGTAGATACCTTAGGTCAGCAGTTCTCAACCACAAGTGGAGACCCTCCATGTGTGTGTCGGGGGGGTGGGGTTGGGGGGAGAGGTCACATAACATATATTTACATGATTCATAGCAGCAACAAAATTACAGTTATGAAGTGACAAAAAATGACGTTGTGATTGGGTGTCACCACAATATGAGGAACAACTGTATTACAGGGTTGACGACACATTAGGAAGATTCAGAACCACTGTCTTAGGATTTCAAAACAACAGTCTCAGTCACAACTATTTAAGCAGCTATAGGCAGAATGTAATGGGATGTGTCTGTGCTGCATCCCATTATTTACACAAACAGGCTGGAGGCCACATTTGCTCCAGGGGCTATAGTTTGCCAACCCCTGACCTAGGAAATGAAACCCTCCCGTATTATAAATGTACAGTTGGAATGGATACTTGAGGGTGAGAAAATGAAGTGGGATCGTCTCTTCCGAAGACACCTGTGGTGTGGAAACAAGCTCCAGGTAATTGTAATAGAAGGTCTCCGAGAGCTTCTTTTTTACTTCGACTTCTGGCTCTTCCTTAACTTCAACAGGAGGCTCCTGGGAAGCTAAAACATGAAACACGTGATTTAAGAAGAGTACGCGTCGAACCCTAAAATATTTCACAAAGAGAGGAAGGCCATGCAGCGCCGTGCCTGAAGTTAAGAACAACCACTGGCCTGAGCCGGTGTCCCATGCTGCTAAACTCAGGAGGAAGAGCCCAGGATGTGCGGATCGGAGGAGCGTGAGGCGCGTGCTGGCCACACTTCCAACAGGGGACGTGAGAACTCCTAACTAAGCCAAGGCACGATCCCTGGATCACTTTATCCCCAGATCAAATACAAGTCTTCTCAATGTGGTCCTCAGAAACAGAATGTAGAACCCCTGAGGGTGGCTACTTTCTGTACCCGAGTCCACGTCTTGCAGATTTCCCGTTTCCTCAATCTATAAAGAGCAGTTTAACTTGTTCGAGCAACTTGCCTTTAAAAACAGTGACAGTTACTGAGAGAGAGTGAGTCACACTTACGTGAAGGAGCCTGAACATACTCTTGAGATGAATGTGAGCTTTCCTCCAAATCATCCAAATCCAAGTCATCATCCAAATATGACTCTTCCCCTTCAGTATTTAAGTCAGCTGTAGTATCTTGTGACGCTTCATGTATAGATATTAAAGACCATTTGTTTTAGTTTAAAATCTCACAAACAAAAGATTTTAGTTAAATTTTTTTTTTAATTTCCAGAGAAACTAAAACTTCTTACTTGTTTATGCTTTAAATGTAAATTCAAACTTTTAAATGTATATTCAAACTTTCCTAGAACATACTTTATTTGATCAGACTTAAACTTTTACAAAAACAAAAAGGTCTTCTCTGTGAGTTCATTTCTGTTTTCATTTCCTTTCTAATCTATTTCTCCTATGACATATTAACAAGAAAGGATAAACAAGATGCCAGCATGAATGTTAGTATACTGCAGTCATAACACTAATATTTGATAGGTTAGGTTCAAGAGCCACAATGCTATTTGAGAGTAACCCTCTTTGAGTATGATAATTTCTCTCAAAGTAAAATCAACTTATTGTTAAATATTTTAATAAGTTAAAATATTGGCTTCAGAGAAAACTAATGAAGAATTAGAATTGAGAAAAGAGAAATTTCAGGACTAAGACAATGTTCAGTTCATGTCCAACCATGGGCATGCTTAGAATCCACGGTGTCAATCACATGAGAGACTAGCCTGAGGGGCTTTCAGAAGAACAGGGAAGAAACAGTAAGTGCACCCCGAAGTACCTAGTAAAATCTAAGATGAAGCTGAAAGACTAGAGACAAAGCCCAAGAGTATTATAAACAACAGCAAAAGGCTGGGCCAAGTCAATTAGCTGGGCCACAGACAGAATTCCATAGGATGCACGCATTTGGATGGAAAGAAGGTACCTAAACGGGCCAAAGACTCAGCTCTGCTCAAGGAGGCTCTGGAGAACCACCCTCTAAGTATACCTGAGCTCTCTCTTGTGTCCAGGGCATCTCTCCTCTCTCATTGGGAACCTATGGAATCCTTCTCCATAGCGTTTCCAATTTAATTTCCCAAGCAACTCATTCAAATGGGCTAAAAGGAGCGGATGGCTTGGCAGTTGAGAACACTGGCTGCTCTTCGGGAGGACTGGGTTTTGATTCCCAGTACCCACACAGCAACTAACAACTTCCTGTAACTCCCTTTCCACAGGCACTGTCCTGTATGTACGTATGTACGTATGTCATGCAGACATACTGGTAGGCAAATACTCACACATGTAAATAAAATAAATAGTAAGTAAATAAGTGAGACTCTAAAAGGTATATATTTTTTCCTTCAAGGTCAAGCACTGCCACACAACCCCAGTAGGAACTGTGTGACAAGTTCCACAGACTGAGGCAGTAGACCTCAAAAGGAGGAGCCGGTTGTGGAACTCTTGGCCAGAGAAAAATTATTGAGCCAGAGTTCTCTTGGCTACTTATCTGTTTTATCTTTTTTATTCCTTTTCCTACTTATGAGATGTTCTTGATATCCTAGGCTTAAGCCAGAACAATGGGTAAGAAACTATGCCTTGAGATGGAGCCACTAACCATGACCTTAGCTCCGGGAAAACCAGCGCTTCAATTTATCAATCATGTATAAGATAGTGTTGATAGATTAAAAACTTTCCCAACAAAAAAAAATTTTTTTATATGGCTGCACCGTGTGTCTTTGGAAGTAGGCTTTGGTATATGTTTAAGAAAGCCTTAAAAAAATTAAAACAGTTTAAATTTATGCTTTGAAGATTTACAGAAAATCAGGATGTTAAACAGTAACTGATTATAAAAAAATTTATTACCTTGTTCTTGGAAATTTGTCACTAGCCTTAGATGATTTTCGTATTTTATTGTGCCAAATGATTATAATATCCGTTCTACCTGACTGTTTTGTTGAATTTTTTTTAGAGTTGTAATACCTGTTTCTTTATGCATAAAAACCCTTGTTTGAGAGCTGCAAAGTACACTCAGATTCAAACTGCCTCTGTACTCGTTTCTGTTTGTCACCGCTGAATCCTTAGCCACCTAGCCTTTGAGGACACTCATCCCAGGAACCCCCATACCTGACTGGGGTGGTCCTTGGCAAAGCACCTCCAAGTGGTGGACTTGGAGCTTAAAGCCAAATTCCACCTCTTTCCGTTCTGCTGTATCCAATTGTCCATCAAAGACAGAGATCACAGGGGAAATGGATAGCAAGATATTCATGCAGCTTGCTATCAACATAGACAGCTGACATTTATTTGGTTGTTTTGATCCAGGGTCTAATGTAGCCCAGTGGGTCTCAAGGTGGTGGCTGGCTAAGGCTGAGAATGAGCCTGAAATCCTAATCCTCCAGTTCCTACCTCTGGACTGGCTAGGACTTACACTTCCACATTAAACAGTGCCAGGAATTGAACCCAAGACCTCTGGTACTTTAGGCCAGCCTTCTACCCACTGAGCTAAGTACAGAGAGATGAGCTAGGAGCTGAGGTTAAAAAATTTAAAGCACAGATGCTACTTTTAGGGAACAGGAGAGTTTGTAAGAGAGTATGGAAACGGGCCAAGCATTTCTGTCTGTAAGTCCAGATGGTACTCTTTTTAAATGATCTTACCCAAAGCTAATGGCAAAGAAATGTGTGTGTGTGTGTGTGTGTGTGTGTGTGTGCGTGTGTGTGTGTGTGTGTGTGTGTGTGTGTGTGTGTGTGTGTGTGTTATTACCCCTACTCACATTTCAAAGTGGACCTATGAGCCAGCTTTCCCTCACTCCTTGATCCTGATCTTCCATCAGAAGTGTCTTGGTCATCTGGCTCCTTCATATCTTCTGTAAGTACAAAACGAGAGAGAAAGACCTAAGGCCAGAACACAGAAATTAATTCCACAAAGGCCATGTGTGCTGGCACTCTTGTGCCTGCCCTGTATCCAAGATGACGTATAGTGGGAGGCTGTGAGCGACATCATGCATCTCAATGAAAGCGGGAACTAGAATCACAAGTGTTCATTCTCCAGGCATACCTGCCTTTCTAGTGCACTCTGGTTTTCCCAAGACCCACACTGAAACACAACACCTAAGCCCATCTTTCCTTCATATGCATCCCCACTAAAACTAAACCTCTGCCACCCTTTCTTTTGGTCAGTCCAGGGTGTCCTTTTCCTTGTCCTATTATCATTCCCCATGGAGTTACACAAGTGTCATTGTTGGAGATTAGCTCAATCTGGAATCTGAGTGTCCAAACGCTAAAGGTCCTTGTCCTCAATTGGTTTTTGATTGATCAATAAAGATGCCAATGGCCAATGGTTGGGCATGGGGCAGGATCTTTAGAGTTGCAGAGGCTAGGATGCAGAGAGGAGGTGATGTAGGTTCACCAGAATGTGGGAACAGACAGATGGACAGGGTGCTGCAGGAGACAAAGTCAACCAACCTTGTGAAATTTCCACTTTCCTGATTGAGCCTAGGATAGCAGGCAAAGTATTAGAAGTGCCCAGTCATTGAGTTAGCAAAGGCATTTTAAAAACAAGCTAATGTGTGTGTTTCTTTTTTGGGGGGGGGTGTTCATTCTCAGATCTGAAGAGCTGCTGGGCAGGTGGCTGGAAACGCGCAACCTTCTGAGAGTGTACGCAGAGTAATCAAAACTTACACTACATTTCATTTCAAATGTATTTTTGAGCACATCTTCTATGTCTCACAGGCACTAAATTACCAAGGTGTGGGGTGTGGGTGTGGGGGGGATTGGGGGGAGTCAGTGTTGGTAGGGGGAGGTGGGAACCATGGACGGCCTTGAAAATCCGGGATCTTATTGTTTAGAAATATGCAGGAATTCAATAGTGGAAATTTGAGTACTACAAGAAATGAAAATGGGAGAGTGGGGTACCGTGGGCATGTGTAACAAGAAAGCTAAACTAAGATGGAGGCTTAGGGAAGCAGGGTTTGAGGCAGAAATGATGACTTGGTACAGGCTGGGGGAAAAACAGGTTAGGCAGATCTAGTGGCTATCCCTGGTTGTCAACTTGACTATATTTGGAATGAGCTACAATCCAGAATTGGAAGGCTCACCAGTGACCCTAATCTGGAGGCTTGGATATAGAAGTCTCTAATCTGGATCTTGGTATGGAGATCTTGATAGCATATCGGCTATGGATTCCAGAAGATTAAGACAGAGAGATCTCCGAGCTCAAGATCATCTGGGATTAAAGGTGTGAGATTAAGACAGAGATCTCCGAGCTCAAGACCATCTGGGATTAAAGGTGTGAGATTAAGACAGAGATCCCCAGCTCAAGATCACCTGGGATTAAAGGTATGATGGCACACACCTTTAATCTGGGTTACACCTTCTGCTGGAGACTATATAAGGACACTGGAAGAAGGGAGACTAGCACTCGCTGCTTTGCCTGTTCACCGTGTGGGACTGAGTAACTGCTAGATCCTTGGACTTCCATTCACAGCTACTACTGAACCATTGTTGGGAATTGGGCTGCAGACTGTAAGTCATCAATAAATTCCTTTACTCCGTAAAAAAAAAAAAAAAAAAAAAAAAAAGCAAGCCAGTAAAGAACATCCCTCCATGGCCTCTGCATCAGCTCCTGCTTTCTGACCTGCTTGAGTTCCAGTCCTGACTTCCTTGGTGATGAACAACAATATGGAAGTGTAAGCCGAATAAACCCTTTCCTCCCCAACTTGCTTCTTGGTCATGATGTTTGTGCAGGAATAGAAACCCTGACTAAGACAGCAGAGAATAGCTCCGAATGGCTGAACTTAACCTACTGATGAGCACAGAAGCCGTGAGTTGCTTTATATGTGGGTAGGACAAAATACCCAGCAAACGCAAGTTAAGGAATGATGGCTTTATTCTGGCTCACGGCTCGAGGGTACAGTCCACCATGGCAGCAGGAGCTGGGAACAGCTGATCGCACTGCATCCACTACCTGGGCTTGAATTCTTTTTACTTCGTTTATAACCCCATCCCAGGGAATGATGCCCTCTGCATTGAGGATGGGTCTTCCCATCTCAGTTAACCTACTAAAGGAAATCCATCGCAGACTTACCCAGAAGCTTGTTTCCTGGAGAGTCTAAATGCTGTCATGTTGACGGTCAAGATTAACCATCACAAGTGGGGAATGCATACGAAGAGGAGGCGGATTGCCAAGTCACGTGACAGTTTCATAAAGGAAGTCCATACTGTTCTCTCCAATGGCTGTAGGACTATATACATTCCGCATCAACTACGTATAAGCCGCCCCCCTTTCTCCACACTCTTACCAGATTTTGTTTGTTTATTTGTTTTGCTTTGCTTTTTTTCTAAGCCTTTCTAACTGGGGAAAGATAGTGGTAGATAATTTTTTTAAAAAATCAACATTCAAGGTGTCAGAAGGAAAGTGAACCTACTCTCTAGGTTATACATTACAGGTTCTAGAAACCAGGTGGTTGGCTTTCAGGGGCCACTGCCTTTCGGAGCCAATGGGTTTCTTTAAATCCAGGACTTGGGCAGTACAAGTGTCTCCCAGTGACTTGAAGCCCGCCTTTCTCTTCTGTATTCCACTCTCTGAAAGGTTCACGAGGTCTACTTTCTGACAGGCTGTTTCTCCATCACTGGTGAAGTGAGCCAATTTAAAACAGATTAGATTATTATATTAAAGGCAGGTTGATTAGAAAGTTGTTCTTGGGTGGGTGAGTTCTGACCCCAAGGAAGTCACCTTGGGGGAAGAGGAGAGGTAGGGAAAGGGAGAAAGGGGTGTGTGGAGAGAGAGAGAGAGAGAGAGAGGAAGAAGAAGAGGAGGAGGACATGGAGGAGGAGGAGGAGGAGGAGGAGGAAAAGAGAGTGCCCAAAATGTCAGGATTATATAGGAAGGAGCCTCCATGGGGAAGGGCAGCCAGCACAGGCCCTGGGCTGGAAAGTTCAGGGGTCCAGGCAGGGTATGTCTGGTAGGGACTGAGGAATACTGGGAGAACCTGCAGGCCAGGTCTGCTTTGGTATATAAAATACGCACCTTGGTCCCTTGTCCTGGGGTCCAAAGCCAAACACTTTCTACCTGTTGCCTTTCTTTCCTTACATACATTTTTAGTATGCTGGTAACCAAGTAATTCTCAGCCTCCCTAATGCTGTGACCCTTTAATACAGGTCATCGTGTTGTGGTGACCCTCACCCATACAATTATTTTCATTGCTACTTCATAACTGTAATTTTGCTGCTGTTGCAAAACATGATGCAAATATCTTTGTTTTCCCGGATGGTCACAGGCACTGCCTGTGAAAGTGTCATTCGACACCCCCAAAAGGGCCTTGGCCCACAGGTTGAGAACCACTGATAATGAGAAGGTTAGGCTGTTTTCTATGGCAGGCTTCAAATTGGCAGTTCAGGACTGGGAAAGTCCAGGCAAATCCAGGCCTCAGAAACTCCCCCCACCACTTGGCCTGAGGCAAGGACAGGGGTCAGCAGCAGTTTCCAGCCTCCGTGACCGGTAATGAACTGTCCCTAGAGATGGAGTAAGATAAAGGTCACCTACCCTGGCATCCCCTAAAGTGCTTTAAATCAGTTTGTGAGCTTGGGTGTCTCTCTATCTTGATAATAGGAGACCCCAGCATGCCGGACTTCCGCAGAATAAAACACCCTTTGCGTTTACATACTATTTGAGCCTAGGGTATCATTCTTTGGCAAATCATGAACCCTTACAATATAACTGAATAAAACTAGACGCATTTTTTAAAAAAAGTAGGCCCATAGGTCTAATAGATTTATTCATAATTATTCTGTAGATAAACACCCTAGAGTGGCAAGTGGGGACTTGACCCACAAGGGAAGATAAGCAGATACAAGGACAAAAGCGTCACAATGCTTTCTGGGCTGGGCTGTCATGACTGTTGTGTTCCTCACATGGCCAAGGCTGCCACCAAATAAAGCTTAGTATTGAAAAGGTCAGCTTAGGAACTTTGGGAAGGTCATGAAACACTTGCCCCTCCGGAAGAGAGAGGGCAAGTTATAATTAGCATTTCTCAGCCCACAGAATGGAACTGATCTGCGGGTGGGGACACATTCCACAGGACTGACAGGTGTTCACCTTCAGATAAGGGAAGTCCTTGTCACCTCATTCCCTAAAGACCAATCAGTTTAAAGGGTGCACTGTTCTGCCAATCATATTGTGACTAGTTGCTGATGCTCTAGTCTACCCCTGGAAACCATATAAAAATTAGCCAAATGGGTGCTGGTGGTCACTGCCTCTCCTTCAGGTCTGGGATGACCCCAGTGCACTGGAACAATAAATTCCCCTTGCTTTTTTGCATCGATACTGGCTCCATGAGGTTCATTCAGGGGGACCCTGGTAAGCTAAGGCTCCCCAGACTCTTACAGTATCACAAAGCCAGTCAATGTCAGGTTGTGTTGAGTATGGAAGAAAATTCTAGAACCCAGAGACTTGACCCAGTAATCTGAACTAGCAATAATGGCCTATAAAACAGCAACGACAACGACAACAACAACAAAACAAAACAAAACTAAACTAAACTAAAATCTAGGCTCATTCTTACCTTCCCTAGGAAGCACAGAGGAATGGGGGATTTGTAAGATTTTATGAATAGGCCAGGTATGAGACACTTGTGGGACCCATGAACAGGACTGTTGACATGGAGCAAAGTGATTTCAGGGCTTTTGCTTGTTTGATTGTTTTGCTATTTGTTTTTTTTTGTTTTGTTTTTGTTTTTTTTTTTTGGTTTAGAACAAACAGGTAGGAAAATTATACTGTAACCCTGAAAGGTTTTGAAGCCAAAGAGTACTGGGAGCACACCCAAGCTTAGGCAGAGGGTAGCATTTGGTTTCAGATCCCAGGACAAGGGACTGAGGTGCATATTTATATACCATAGCTGAGCTGGCCTCCTGGTTCTCCCAGCATCCCTCAGTCCCTACCTGGCATACCCTACCCCCAACTGGAGCTGGGCTGCCCTTCCCCAGAGCCTCTTCCCTATATGATCCAGACATTTTGATCTCTCTCTCTCTCTCTCTCTCTCTCTCTCCCCTCGCTCTCCTTCCCT
The DNA here is from genome assembly GCA_902729485.2 of Mus minutoides. Lineage (NCBI taxonomy): Eukaryota > Metazoa > Chordata > Mammalia > Rodentia > Muridae > Mus > Mus minutoides. Next base: position 60,015 of record LR753486.1, on the reverse strand, counting down.
CTATCTCTGTCTCTCTGTCTCTCTCCCTACCCCCCCCCACCCCGGCTCTCTGACCCCCTCCCTTTCCTCTTTTTCCCTTCCCATGTCAACTTTCCTGGCCTCTGTCCTTGGGGTCAGTGAACTCTAGTGAGAGGAGCTTCCCATAAACCTGTATTTAATATTCTCTAATCTGGCTTGAATTGGCTCATTTCACATTTCGTCTAATTTATCAGTAGGGTCCTTAAATCTTTCTGTCCTTGCATATGTACATGTATAATATGTATAATGTCTATAGTTATTATTTGTCCCTATTTTTGTATATGATATATAATGTCCATAGTTCTCAACTCTGGCTGCTTCAGAATTACTTGGAAAAACCACAGAATTAACAGTTTCATTTGCCAAGCAAACCTTTGTGCAACCAGGTGTAAGAACGACTACTAAGAACCAGGGGTTTGTGTGAAATACATAGAGTTTATGAAATTCATAGCATATAATAGATGCTTTCACTTGCAGTACTACAGCTCTTCATTAACACACTTGAAATGCAATAATAATGACCTGAATCTAGGCATGCTTCCATGCATCATAAGTCCCAGCAATCCAAGAGGCTGAGGGGACATTTTTCTGAGCCCAAGAATTCAAGGCAACACAGCAAGAACCATCTCTAAATAATAGGATCAAACAACAAAGAACCATAGGCAGTTCCCACACCTTTGGGTTACCAGGATGGAACCCACGTCATCTGGCTGTCATTGTCCATCCAGTGGCAAGTGTCTTGGACTGCTGAGTCACCTCACTGGTCCAGAAATAAGTTTTACCTAGTGCAGCATCCTACCCAGTACAGGGGACACATTCACAACATCTGGTCCAGCAATATTAGAAAAGTCGCCTAAGGTATTGGCCAGGCTGGGAATGTTGGCTTCTGATTCCATTTAACTGGGTTTAAGTTGGGAAATGTTGAGTATCTAATAGCTCTGTACTCATATTCTCATTTTAGAAATGTGGTGCCTACTTCATAGGCCTGAGATCAGTACAGAACACCTAGAAAATCAAAGCAGTAAAGCTCTGAGAGTGGTGTGTGGCTCCAGTGGAAGGCCACACAGCTAAGAGAATACGGGCAGCACCAATTGGACTCAGAGGGTCTAAAAATTGGACTCAGAGGGTAAGAAGAGAACACAGGATGGGCGAGGAGGGAGGAAGAGCTGAAAGAGTTGGGCGAGAGGTGAAGATGATCCAAATGCATTGTATGAAAGTCTGAAGGAATAAACAGAGAGTGGTAGGTGGCACACAGCCATGGGATATGTAAATAGCTGAGGTTATTAATATTAGATATGGCCTCAAATAAGTGAAGATGGGACTTTATTTTTTAATATTTATTTATTTATTTATTTATTATATGTAAGTACACTGTAGCTGTCTTCAGACACTCTAGAAGAGGGCGCCAGATCTCGTTACGGATGGTTGTGAGCCACCCTGTGGACGCTGGGATTTGAACTTATCACCTTCGGAAGAGCAGTCGGGTGCTCTTACCCGCTGAGCCATCTCACCAGCCCCGGGACTTTTTTTTAAGATTTACTTATTTATTATATGTAAGTACACTGTAGCTGTCTTCAGCTGTCTTAACCACCGAGCCATCTCTCCAGCCCAAGATGGAGCATTTTAAGACATGGCTAATCATCTTCCACTCCAACGGCTCAGCTGAGAGTGTGGCATGTTCCGTTCATGTTCTGCTCTACATATTTATGACATTTTAAGTTAAGCTCAAACTTCTCTATCCAGCTTAGATCATTTGGCTTTTCTTCTTTCTTTTGAGAACACAAAGAACACAGGCTACAGCCATTCAAATGATCACAGCTTGCTCTGGCTTTCCTTCAGACATTCTCTCGTGGATGCAGCCCCCCCCCCCCCAGTTCTTTCAATTAGACCTCAATGACATATAATTTGAATGTTTTTCAAACTTATAATGATTAAATAAATGAATTGCCAATGCATTCGATAGCTTCTCAAATTTTTTACCTTCCTAGATTAAAAACAAAAAACTTCTTTTCTGGACAAGTTCCAAAAGTGAGGGACCATCAGTTTACTTCATCTCATTGGTTGGAGACATTCACTGCATTCCTCTAAGGCAAGCTAATTTGCAGTGACTGTTAAGTCTCCCTTTTGAGATTCAAGCTTACTGATTCGTCCTATAGCCAATTCTTTTAACCAACTCACTAATTAGCCCGTCCAGTTTTGAGTTAAGAAAACGTGGAGAGTAAAAGTTCTCAACTGTGCGGAGGACTGTGTGTCCTAAGGTGTTGGCTGGAAGCCACTCCACAAGGGAGCGTTGCTCGGATGCATTCACCAGAGTCCAGGGTCCCATCCTCACTCCCCAAATCTCAAACAGTCTCTGCAGTGTGCTGGAGCTGGTCAAAGCTAATAACCAGTAACTGATGTAGGAAACCAACTCAAGTTTGAATTTACTTTGTCAAATATAGTGGAAGAAAAAAAAAATAATAGCTTGTCTTTTTGTTCGTTTGCTTGCTCGCTTGTTTTTGGGGTTCTTATCTGATGGCAGAAACAATTCTAAAAAATCTCTGCACACATGATCTCACTTGTTTTTAAAATACAAGGCAGATGCTAATATCACAATTTTGCAAGTGAGAAAGAAGAGCAATTAGACATTGAGTTCTTCCCTATCACCCACCTCAGGCAATCCATTTCCAAGGCCCGTTGCCAGATGGCCAGCTATGTCTCCACCTCTTTAAGTACCAGGCTCACTGTCCCTGTCACTGCAGATAACCTCTACTCCTACTCTGTTTCTCTAATCCATTTTATCTTTAAATTTTCTTTTCGTGGGAGCTGGAGAGGAGAGATATCCCAGCAGTGAAGAGCACTGGCTGTTATTCCAGAGTACCAGGGTTCAGTTCCCAGCACTCGTGTGGCAGCTCACAACCATCTCTACTGTCCAGTCCCAGGGCAGCCAATGCTCTCTTATAGCCTCTGTGAGCACTGCACACATGTGGTACACAGATATACATTCAGACCAAGACTCATACACATAAAACAAGAATAAACAAAACCTTTAAAATTTCAGCTTTTTGTTACATTTATTTATATCTTATGTGTGGGGAGGTGGGTACATGTGTGGAGGTCACAAGACAACTTTGTGGATGTTCTTTCCTTCCACCTTGCAGGTGACAGGGATGGGACTCAGGTTGCCCAGCTTGGTGGTGAGTGCCTTCACCCACCAAGCCACCTTGCCAGTCTTTAATCTGTTTTCTGCCTTGCCCTTTGTATTCTTGAAAGAGCTGCCAGAACGCCACTCTTGTTTACAGCGTGAGTGACTGACTCTGTTGCCATCACAGGAGAATGCAATACAAACCCTCATCAAGGTGTAAAAGCCCTTCGTGGTGGGGTTGTAGATCGCTGCAGCATCTCACACCCCCTCTTTGTTCCTACTCCCCGTTGGCCCCCTTTCTCTGGTGTTTTACTAAGCAGGCAAGTAAGACTACTCATGACTAACGAATACACTGTACACTCGCTCCCTACCACCTTTGCCTATTACCAACTTTCAGCCGCATACCAACTTTCAGCCGCACTCCCGAGACACCTGGCCTGCATTTGAATCTTAACAAGAACCCCAGGAGGCAAAAACAGTCTTTTTTTTTTTCCCCAGAGATAAGGAAAATAGTGTAGAAGGGCCCACTTGAGAAGGCTCACAGCTAAGGGTGGGCAGGGGTGGCTTTGTTGACCCAGGCACATTTCCAGCAGGCTTTCTTCTCTCTGTGGTGACCTAACTTCTCTGGCTATCTGGTTGCTTCTTAACCTGCATCACCAGTTCCGTGCAGACAGGAGCTGGGCTCATGTCTAACCCGCACTGGTTGCTTCAAATGTTTGCGTTGAATTACCACAGGAGAACCGGGGAACTGTTCCAGAGAAACTGGACCTTACTAGTTCCACCTAAAAGGTGGAGTTCACTGCTTTCTGGGTCGCTACCAGATTTAAGGTCGCTACCAGACTCATGGGGACAGCCCGGCCCAGGCTAAGAGCCCACTTACCAGAGGTGTTCACTACAGCAGCTGGTTTCTAGTCAAACCCGCCCAAGGACTCCGTTTACTGCGGTTGCCATAGCAACGCCACTCTGCCTGCTGGTGAACAACAGGCTATTAGGCGCATGCGCAGCACCCCCCCCCCCCNCCCCCGACCTTAGGAAACCGAAGCCCAGCATTCCAACAGTTTATGAAACAGATGACTGAACATTTATGTACTTGCCCAACTTTCCAAACCGGCCAAAGGGTCCTAAGGCAATTATTTGCCAGTTAAAAACAAAACTTTTAAAATGGTGTGGTCTTGGCTGCAGATGGCAGCTTCCAGCTACATCAACCTCGAAGACGAGTATTTTCTAAAGCTTACCTGTGTTTTTTAAAGAGTAAATAAGGGTTTGTGTTGTGAATTCTTGCTGCGGGAGGTGGGCACATACAAAGCAGAGGCTTAATTTTGGGTTTTTGTTTTTAATCTGCAACGTATGTATTGGACAAGTGACTTGTATATAAAATATATGACGATCTTATGCCTTTATTTTTTTTTGTTTGTTTTGTTTTGTTTTTGTTTTTCAAGGCAGGGTTTCTCTGTGTAGCCCTGGCTGACCTGGAACTCACTCTGTAGACCAGGCTGGCCTTGAACTCAGAAATCTGCCTGCCTCTGCCTCTCGAGTGCTGGAATTAAAGGTGTGCGCCACCATGCCCGGCTTATGCCTTTAATAAAAAGGCAAATAACCCAACAAAAACTGAACAAAAAGTTTCGAAGCTACTTTATGAAAGAAGGCATACAGAGCAAATAAGTAAGGCATCACTATCAGGGGTGAAAATACAAATTAAGATACCACAACTCAGCCACTGAGAAAGAAAAAAAACTGACCAAATACTAGATAGGATTAATAGTAACAAGAGAAGGTATGTGTTGCTAGTGAGAGTGTAAATGGGATGTCAGAAAACCACTTAATTTCTTGAAATTCAACCATGCATTCTTATGTAAGGCAGTAATTCATCTCTAGTTTTGTATCTAAGACAAATGAAATATTTAACCTCCTTTATAGAAGGTTTCTTTGTAACAGATTAAAGCTGGAAACAAGTCCAGGCATTTGGTATCAGGACACTAAGTATGAAATTATGGCACGGTCATACGATCAAATACAAAGGTTTACTGACACATAACATGGATCAATCTCAAAATCATGTTGAATGAGAGAAACCAAAATAAAGATGCTATTATTAATCCTGAGATTTAACAGAGAAAAGCCAATTCCACCATTTTAGGCCAAATTTGAAGTGAGCTTTATTAAATATTAAATATTGACCAAGAGACGGACTTTGGTCAAGACCACTCCCTGGAACTTCCTTCCCAGCTGAGTGGCTCTGAGACATGTATTGCAAGGGTTTATAAAGACAACCTTATTGGCCACAGTACTGTGTCATGAGGGTTTTATTATATTCCAAGAACCACAACTCCCAGCATTCCAGGAAGTTACCTGGGCCTGGGGCAGGTGGGGCTTACAGGTTAATTTCAAGCATTACTGTATGTTCTGAATGACTCCATTTATATGACATTCTAAAATAATCTTTGGGGACATGAACCACATTTATGATGTTTTCTGCTGGTTTACAGGTGGTAGGACTAACAGAGATGGACATACAAGGTCCGAGGGATTGGTACTTTATATACACATCCTAAAATTGACTGGTAAATTAAGGTCTAAGCATTCCACTGTATGTTAACTGCAGCATTTAAAGGGTAGAGATGACACACATAATTTTAAAAGCCAGATACAGTTTTCAAATAGGCAATGCTAATTTCAACATTAAGGCTGAGGAGGTATATGAATAACTATTAATTCAGGAGGAAAGAGTATCAGGATTCTGAACAGGGCGATTTTTATTTTATTTTATTTTTTGGTTTTTGTTGTTTGGTTGGGTTTTTGTTTTGTTTTTTGAGGCAGGGTTTCTCTGTGTAGCCCTGGCTGTCCTGGAACTCACTCTGTAGACCAGGCTGGCCTCGAACTCAGAAATCCACCTGCCTCTGCCTCCCAAGTGCTGGGATTAAAGGCATGCACTACCACTGCCTGGTTTGGACATCTTTTGATAAGACATTAAGTGCATGGCCTCTAGTTAAGAGCAAATATTATTCTCCGTTATCTTCCCCTTTGACACAGAGATAGTGCTCTGGGGTCAGACATATCTTCCCTACTCTATCCAGCAATAAATTTCCCCAATTACCCAGAACAGGAGTCTCCAATTTATATATAATATTATAGAACACGAAGCCACGGAGCCAACTGCAATTCCACATGTAGCAGTTCACAAGGTCTGACCCCAGGGGGCGCACATCCCTCAGCCATGTGCCTTCTTCAAGCTCATATCCCATCATGCTCAGCTGCGCAGGAAGCCTCGCTTGCTTCCATGCAAGAACGGCTCCCATCAGTGACTCTTTGTCCCTCCTAGTCATCATCTAGCTAATTGAGAGATCAGTTCATTCTCCTTTGTTCTCGTTTCCAGGATCCTAGTTTTACTAAACCACCCACCACCCATCCCCGCCCAGTTCCTTACAGTTTGGAGACTTTTAGTGAAGGTTTTTCTTCACGAATGAAAAGGAAATAGGCACTGCTGACAGTACTTTATTTCCACTGTGGATGAGACCTTTGGAGCTGTATGTGCTGGACAACAACCAGGAGACAGTAAGCCAAGAAGGCTAAAACCATGGAGGGTCTAGCAGACTGGGTTCTTGACCACATGACTAAGGCGCGGCACTACCTTTGGACAGTTTATTTCCTGAATTTTTGTCCTAATAAATTGGAGCATTCCAGGACACAGCAAACATCAAGGGAAGACCTAGATGCATAGAAAGAATTGTCCTCAAAGCATATAGGAAAGTACAAAAAAGAAGTGGGTAACTCTAGAGATCAGCTCTGTTCTAAGCAGTCATTGTTTGTTTTCCGAGACAGGGTTTCTCTGTGTAGCCCTGGCTATCCTGGAACTCACTCTGTAGACCAGGCTGGCCTCAAACTCAGAAATCCGACTTCCTCTGCCTCCCAAGTGCTGGGATTAAAGGCATGCGCCACCACCTAAGCCGAGTCTTATGTATAAGTCCAGCTCAAAGGATTAAATAAAAGCAGAGGTCTAAAATACTGACAGAATTCAAAACAAGTTAAATCAGTCTCTCCTCCATTCATGTGTGTGTGTGTTTGTGTGTGCACAGAACATTCAGAGCATGCACATTTGATCATGCAGCAACAGCATTAAGAGGGAAAAATTAAAGTATTCAAATTGAAAATAATGACTTTCAAGGCCTAAAAGGTGTATGTTGGGGGAGGGGAGCAAAATTCAAGATTAGGAAAACATAAAGGAAAACGTGTGCTGAAGTGGAAACTTCTAGCTTCTTTGGAAAGTTGGTTATGTCAAATGATGTTTGGCTGGGGCACACAGGTGAAAGGATGTCTTGCTAAAGCTAGACGCATGAAAGCATGTGATGCTTTAGAAGGAATATATACATTATATATATATATATATATATATATATATATATATATATATATATATATATATATATATATATNTGTGTGTGTGTGTGTGTGTATATACATATATGTATGTATATATATGACCCCATAGACAGTAGGAGCTTGAGCACTGATTCGCATGACTTGGCCCCGCTAGTCTTAGCTGAGGACATGCATGTATTGGTTTGCCTTACCTGAGCGTCACCTGTGGTGACTTCATAGAGAGAAATTCACCAAAGAACTCATGACGTTCCTGAGGCTTCTATGATGAAGAGCAATCGAGAAAGACATCCAACTCCAACCTCTGGGTCTTCACACAGACATGCGCTTGTGTACTTGGACCTGCACACACAGGCGAGTTCACACACACAAGAACAACCTTACACACATGCCATGCATACACACATGGGAAAAAAAAAAAACACCACTCATAGAGAAAGCAGGAAACTTAAAATTTTGGGGAGGGGTAATACCAAAATGGTTTTATCTCAGAAAAATTCAGTCTCTTAGTTAGGGTTTCATTGCTGTGAAGGGATGCCATGACCAAGGCAGTACTTACAAATGCAAACATTTAATTGGGGCTGGCTTACAGTTTCAGAGTTTACTCCATTATCATCATGGCAGGAAGCACGGCAGTGTACAGGCAGACATGGTTCTGGAGAAGAAACTAAGAGTTCTACATCTTGATCCCAAGGCAGCCAGAAGGAGACGCTTCTGCACTGGGTGGAGCCAGATAACCTCAAACCCCACCTACACAGCGACACACTTCCTTCAGCAAAGCCACATCTCCTCCAATAAGGCTACACCTCCTAAAAATGCTGTTCCCTATGGCCACTGAAACACCTCTATCTATGGGGGCCACACCTATTCAAACCACCAGACAGACTTTATTAAACAACTTACAAAATGTACAAGAAGTAAAACAAATAGACTCCACACAAGTTTACCAGTGCCAGAAGAAAACCATTTTATTTTTTGCTGTATTTTAGAAGCCCGGGGCTCTTCCTAGAATGTTGTTCTCAACTGCAGAGGGAGGGAAGGGGAGCGCTGAGTAAGGGGAGCTTCAGTGTGACCCTTTCCCGCTCCTGACTCACCCAAGTTGAAAATTACTACCATAGCATGGCAGTTATCACTGAGACAAACTGAAAACAGAAGCCAACACTTGAGAAACAGTCAGCACATGAAAGAAAATCCACTTTAGGTGATTGAGGGAAAGGAAATTACTAACAGTTTTTGTATTTCTTTTTCTAACATAATCATGAAATCAGTGTACTGCATTTAGACATTTGAACATATGGTCATTACCATGGTTGAGGCCTGCCCAACCCCCAGCAAAGCTGTAGCCATTTTGTTCCATGCCTGCCAACTATTTCATATTGTTGCTATAATATACCTGCCAGTCACTGACACAGAAAAATCATTGACTCAGAGCAGGGTCATGCTGACCACATACCCTGTTCTGTTTTGTATGTTCTGAGGTTTGTTTATCTTAAGAAATTCTACAAAGCTTTAGGTAGAACCCATCAAATTTAAGGTCAATATGAACTGTTAGGTCTGAAATGGCCTGAGTCAGATCCGACTACTGGGCAGCATTTCTGCACCTGCTTATGAGCTCACTGTGGTTTTTACAGTTTTAGCCTTTATAAGCTGACAGAGAAAGATGTTCAGGTCATAGCCCTGAACTCTAAGCCATGGCCTTGATTGATCAGTTTCAGGGTGCACAATCAATTAACCGTTTCTGTCTGACTGAGAGCAGGGATTGTGTGGTTTGTGGGGCAACTCCCAGACCCCAACAATCATCACTTTCTAGATGGACATTATCATTTTGAAATTTTCACACTTAAAAACTCCATAAGATTTTTATTAAGCACATAGCTACTTTTACGTGCTTAAGGAAAATAAACATTCCTCCACCCACTTCCTGTTCTTTTGTTGAGACAGGGTTCTCTACATAGCTCAGGCTGGCGTGGAACTCATTATATACTACACACCCCCTTGCTTCAGGCTTCTGAATCAACATTAAGATTATAGGTGTGCACCACAGCCTCAGCCTTTAGTTTTCTTAAAGCTGTATATTCAATTTGAAATGATGGATAGTAGAAAAGAAAAGTATCACATTTTTCTGAAAGCCAGAACAACTTTATTTTAAGTTATACATAAAGCCAATTAGTTCTTGTGGGAAGGTGATCACATTTAAGATGCACTAAATAACAAACAAACATTCAACAGCAATGACAAGAGTAATGATGTATCACTAATACATTTAACAAGGCTAAACAAATATAAAACTTCAACTCTCCTGCAAAGCTTTATTCACAGGGAATTAGAGGTTAGATGCTTTGTTGAAAAACCATTTGAAAGGTAAAATATTAAAATAATTATTTTTTCTGTTTCCATAAATACAGGATACCATTGCAGGTTTTATCTGAAGAAAAATATTATAACTTGAAAATGGAATCTGTGAAGTTCGAAGGCAAGGCCAGGAATAAGCCACAGAGGACAGTCTCTGCTTGGGCTTCACTTACGGTATGTGGGCAGAAAGAGCAAACCAACCTTCTTCATTTTTCTTTTCAGTCTGTTGAACAAAGATGCAGAGAGGAGTTAGACACGAGCCCACCAGAGACTCAGAGACATTTAGACAGATTGCACTCAACAAAGATGCATGTGTGTTAAGTGGCTTTGAAGTGTCAGCTCTCCTGGTAAAGCTCCTGCCCACAGAGACACCAGACAGCTGGTTGCCTGCTCAGCAGGTGTCCCAGTAAAAACCTAACTCTTAAAAGGAGAAATCCAACCTTTATTCAACTGTAGATACAATTTGAAACATGATGAAGAAATTAAGTTATTGGATCTTAGCAAATTAAATGATACCAAGTTCCATGAACTTGGTAACTGTATCAAAGAGATAACTTTAAGCTTTTCAGAATGTAAAAATCAGAAAGGACAAAATTTTAAAGCCAGGCAACTGGGGTAGCTAATTAACTAAGGCAGTTGGTGCATTTGGGCTGCGACTCTCCTCTATGATCCAATGCCTTTCCATATCTCTTACCAGTTGACTTCTGGAGAAACAATTTCTACAGTTCTAAATATATTTTTATAATCTTCTATGATAAACACTGAATTTTCAACATTATCAAAACAAATAAAAATGTCTCCTGTGAAAAAATCTAAATAAATTGGAAATGTTTAACTTCCAAACAGTCTGGACTAAACCAGAACTTACGAAAACGTACAAAGCATTCATTTACCTCTCCCCCACACCCCCTGTGTTATATCACCCATCTAAAAAAGGTACCCTCAGCTGTGGTACACTGGTGTAAAGTACCCAGACCCAGGACTGGCTATCCCAAACTCTACTTAGTCACTCCAACAATGGCAGGGCAATACTTCAAATCTATGACCCACTCAAGACCATGGTACTTGGGAATCAAGCCTGAAACTAGTTAATTCCAAGTCTCTGAAGGAAGACACTTGAAATCCTACCAAATTCTAGCTTATTTCTTAGTTACCATACAAGACAAAACAAACGACTTAATTGTTTTTCAAATGAAGATAAATTATAGTCTTTCTTTTCCTTGCCCAGTTTCTATCATGTTAAAGACACTAAGAATTGTAGCTAAGAATGGACATTAGTCATCTTCCACCCGCACTCTCTCAACCCTACATAGTACACTCATAATATTTTATAACGTACCTTTGTTCTTGGATTAACTGGTGTGAACTTCCCACTTCCTGAGGTGGCGTTTAGTGGAGAAAAAGAATTGTTGATCGCCCCTGACGATCTATCAAGGAGAAATGAGCAGGCAGGCAGAGGGTGAGATTTACCACTAGCCATCGATTGTGTAACTGCTCCTTTTGCTGGGAAGACCTTGAAAGGGTTTGGCTGACAGGTCCAAAACAGGTGGCAACACTTGACCAACACAAAGCTTAAAACTAATAGTTTACTCTTAGAGTAGTTTAGCTTTATAGAAAGAGTGAAGGTTTAGCTTTATAGAGAGAGTGAAGGTTCGGCATTCTCATGTACCTGTCACCTCCATCTCTAATACAGCTTCTCTTACTTATAACATCCTGAAGTAATACATTACCACTGACCACCCAACCCTGACTCACTATTAACAAAGTCCAGTTTCCATCGGGGTTCTCTACATTCTGCAGATTTTGACAGATAGCTGCACATGCCTTCCATAAATAATACCATACAGGTAAGACTTTGAAAGGCTGTGCAGGAGTGGGGAGGGGGTCAGGGGAGCCTGGGAGCAATGAGAACTGGAACAGACCGGTAGATACAAGGAAGCAGGGTGGACACAGGAAAGCCGGGGAACTCCTTCCTGACCCGCCTACCAATCACGTGGCTCATCTAGGCCAATCAGCTTTGCGTTCACTTATTGCAAGGGATGAAAGTGCTACCAGTCAATGGGATATAGCATCTCCTAAATTTGTAACCATAAATACATAAAGATCTGCCCATTTCTGTTTTAAGCAGACAACCCTACTTGGTCAAGCTTACTTCTCACCTTATTCTCTCTGTATGAGTGAGTCTGTCTGAACTTAAGTTAAAGAGATACCGAGTGCAGAGAGAAAGGCACACAGACACTCTTGATGCTTTCAGTACCAGCAGCCCTGTGGCCCTACCTTCTTGAACTGTTCGCACTGACAGGAGACACAGTATTGCATTTTGAACTCTCTGAAGACTCCATTCCTGGAATAGACACCTCGATGGTTCGCTTTCCTTCTTCTAAAATATAAAAGTAAAATTTAATGTCCTTACTTCTCTTAAGAGAAGTAATATCTTTGTTGAATTTCAATATTATTAGAAATTATTCATTACAATTTTAGGTGTTTATATAGTTTTGTCATGATGGCTTACAGAAGCACTTGAGAGATGGCTTTTAAAAGATGAACTGATACAACAAGAAACTTTAGCTACTTGTCAATTTGGCAGCATGCAGTTTACAGAATGTCAGAACCTTCCAACAAGTGGTATCACATCATAGCAAGCAGTGAAAACCAGTGGGCCCTACGATACATTGGGGAACAGGAAAGAGGGTGAAGAGAAGGAGTGTGTGTGGGAGGGGGAGGGGGGGTGAATATAGTTAAAATACATGTATTTGTGAAATTGTCACAGAATAAAATTTTTTTTAAATTAAAAGAGAGCTAGCCTTAAAGTTTAATTTTTCAATTTGATAGAATTAAATAGGGTTTCTTTTACCCTTACAGCTATGAAATATGATCTTAAGAAAGACTTGCAGGATCCTCTATGATTATGATGGATATAAAGTATTTCACTAATAAATGTCTGTTGACTGCTTATCTACTTAGGGAATCATGATGATTCACATAATTAGGCTTTGCTTTGGCCATATGCAAGTCCATGGTGCAATATATCTGATCAAAACCACACGGCAGGAAGGTCATAGGTCCCAAGTAGAAGAGACTTACTACGGTTGTCTGGCTAAACTGTTATGTCAAGCTGCCTTTTAAGTATCTCTGTTTACAGCCACAGAAAAAAATGCCACTCTCAGCCTTATTCAGAGCAGCTTGGCTCGACAGAAAACTGTGGTGAACACAGACTCTTGGCTGCTCACACAGTACTGAGAATGAGAGCCAGTAAAGTACCTCTAAAAGGACCCTCTATAGCTCCTCCTCCAAGGCTCAGAGAATACCTCGGAAGAGGGTAGAACAAATGTAATCGCTGGAAGACAGGGAAAACAAGTTATCAGCATGAGAAAGGGACTGTAGGCAGGGGGCCGGCAGGTGTGTAAGAGAAAAGAGAAGAGCAGACAGAGGGTGAGAAGAACCAGAATGCATTATATTCATGTATGAAACGATCAAACAACAAAGCTAACTAATTTTTTAAAATTCCCCCAGTTATACTACAAAACCATGACACTGTTTAATTTTTATTATACACCACAGAGGTTACTATAAAATCAAGAATTCTATTTTGGGTGTGTTGAATACTAGATGAGATAACAGAAATAAAGATAATTTTCAAGCTTACAGAACGCAATGTCACATTCAGTCACAGAATCACATGTCAAGCTGTTTTGCTTTATGTCCCCAACTATTCTCAGAACCTGCTGACATTTTCTCCTACACTTATTGTTTCTGTGTGGTCCCCAATTTGGTGCTAGAATATTTAAGACCACACATGGCAGACACCTTGCAGGATTCATATATGAACAATTTACGTATCTGAGCCAGAATTTGCCTCCAGCCCTCATGACTATGAAGAACTGAAGATAGCTATTGGTCAACTGAGGAAACCTAGAATAAATACAAAGGAAAGGCTTTAGGGGAGAAACATTACCTGTTACTTTCTAGTAATACCCAAGAGTCTGTTCTCTTGTTCAAATTTTCAGAAAATAAATAATTTTATTTATTATTAAAGAGGTGAAATCTCTTAGTGGTAGCATATGGCTAACAGACTTAACCCAGTCATGCAGGACACTAAGGTGGGTCCCTGTAAGCACCATGGCTTTAGCACCTCAGGGGTGTCTTTCAGTTCCTCACAATCAGCTTTAGACTAGGCTCCAATCAATACCTTTGATGTAGCACCACCCTTAAGGGCATAAATGTATTTCTGGCTAAAAGCATCTTTGAGCTACTTCATTTATTCAGCACTGTTTGAACAGGACTACTATGAAAACAAATTTTTAGGTTATAATTCAATTATTTTTTTAATATTCTTTACATATTCTTAAATGTAACAAAGTAATATAAAAAGTAAATTGAGTGGAAATATGTCCCTGGTTTTAAGAGAGCAATTAATTGTAATCTGATATGATAATGTTTATAGATACTTTATGCAGCATATATCCTAAGCGAGTCACATACTGTATGTGACTTGGATGGTGTCTCCCTGGATGCCAAAGACTAGCTATAGAACAAGAGGCAGCTTGCTTTTCTTTCTTCCTTCCTTCCTTTCTTTCTTTCTCTCTCTCTCTCTCTCTCTCTCTCTCTCTCTCTCTCTCTCTCTCTCTCTCTCTCTCTCTCTCTCTCTCATTTCCTTCCTGATACTAGGTTTCTCTGTATAGCCCTGGCTGTCCTGGAACTCACTCTATAGACCAGGCTAGCCTCAATCTCAGAAATCCACCTAAGAGGCAGCTTTCTACCACTATTTCTACCACTTACTCTCTGCCCCAAGCCAGCATCCTCTGGTACAGAACTGGGGTACTAGGACACGGAATGCCAGCGTCCTCTGGTACAGAACTGGGGTACTAGGACACGGAATGCCAGCGTCCTCTGGTACAGAACTGGGGTACTAGGACACGGAATGCCAGCGTCCTCTGGTACAGAACTGGGGTACTAGGACACGGAATGCCAGCGTCCTCTGATACAGAACTGGGGTAATAGGACACGGAATGCCATGAGGTTATTTTGACTCAGCAGGAACTTTCACAATTGAGAGTGAAACCATACTTCTAAGTTTATAAGTCATGAATCAAACTGTGACCTACCAGCCCACGCTCTGAGAGGTGACTCAACGGGTGACACCGGTGACGAGGAGCCAACAAGTTTCTGCTGCTCTATCAGCTGGAGCAGTTTGCTGCGCGCCTCCATACTCTGTCGGTTCAACTCTGCAATCCGCTCCTCCATGCTACTTGGCGTTAAAGACTGAACTGCTGGGAAATTCTTTAGGGGGAAAAGGTATAAATCCATCATTAAAACCACTCAGCTCTGATTTTTCTACTAAGTACCAGCAATTCAGTATTTATGAGCCTTGATATAAACATATATGAATGATGGGGTAAAATAGTATACAAATCATGTAATTGAAGCATGAGGGCTAAAGCAAAGGCATACACAAATGCTTCTACTACTGCATGAACAGTCTAATGGGGCGAAGCCGCCCTGCGCCTGCAGCTCCTACTACTTGCCTCAGCTGAAAGAGAGAGAGAGAGAGAGAGAGAGAGAGAGAGAGAGAGAGAGAGAAAATGAATCACAAGAGCAAAGACACGTCTGCCAGCGAGGTAAATGGCACACTCCCTATTGATGATAGATCAGAGTGGGGACAGACTACACAGGAATCTGAAAAGAATGTTTTTAAACCTTCAATCTTCAAACAAGCTTCATGAGTTATCTGGCAAAGACTCTTAAGCATACTATTCCTTTGCTTTTAGCTTCAGAGATCTGATTTAAGAATATCTTCGAGCTGGGTGTGGTGGCACACACCTTTAATCCCAGCACTCGGGAGGCAGATGCAAGCAGATTTCTGAGTTCGAGGCCAGCCTGATCTACAAAGTGAGTTCCAGGACAGCCAGAGCTATACAGAAACCTTGTCTCAAAGAACCAAAAAACAAAAAAACAAAAAAAAACAAAAAACAAAACAAACAAACAAACAAAAAAATCCAGGCGTGGTGGCGCACACCTTTAGTCTCAGCACTTGGGAGGCAGAGGCAGGTGGATTTCTGAGTTCAAGGCCAGCCTGGTCTACAAAGTGAGTTCCAGGACAGCCAGGGCTACACAGAGAAACCCTGTCTCGAAGAAAAAAAAAATCTAATCTGCGATAGAAAGGAGCCTAAGACAGTAAAATGGTCTAAATAGAGAGTAAAAGCTCAAATAATACAAAACAAAAAACTACTCCAGCGATACAATATAAGTTTAATTTGAAAAGCCCAAGAAGAAAAATGTACTTTGACCATTCATAATGATTTTAATTAGTTAAATATATCCCTTTGAGGGGAAAAACCAATCCATGACAGAAATGACTAATTTGAACTATTGGTTTTTTGCTTTTGTCTGTTTATATTTTAAAGGTAAGTAAACCAATAAGAGTCAAAGGCCATTTTGTATTTCTGATTAAAATAGAAAGGGGTCAGTAAAGGCAACAGCCTCAGAGCTCCCTTTCCAGGGAGTAATATTTAGAAAGGACCCAGGCTCAACATTTGTGTTACCTTTTCAAAAGCAACAATGATCTGTTTCAAACGATCTTCAAACCTCTACAAACATAATATGTAAACAGACTTGCGCCTGTACATGGCTGCTGCCCACCACTGAAGCCCCTTCCAGGCTGCACTCTTGAGCCAATGAGAACAGAGGCGGCTCCTACTTCCACCTCCCACGTTCCTCACCAAAGCACTCAGTCATGATTTGAAAGGAACAGTTAGGGGCTAGCTAGCCCTAGGAACGTGGCTAGCTCAGAAACCCCTTAGCCCCAGGCTGCCCTGCACCTTCCAACTGCAAGAGCACTGTAGCTGCTGTCAGATCCTTACAGGTGTCACCTTTGCTCAAAAAGGGTCAAACAAAGTACCCTCCGTGACCAGATGTGTCATGGACACTCCTGCCAGGGACTCAGACTCACGTTTCTCCCCACAAACAATGACATAAAGGTTTAGGTGATCAGATTCGTCGACTTTACGTATAAATGTCTTCACTGACAGAAAGACAGATCCACGTGTTCTTACTCATGGAGAGAGCCTACAAAAGCTGACCTCACCGGAGCTAGGAGGGGCAGGGAAGCTTTCCCAGAGGGGACTAAGGACAGTTAGGGGTGCTTTGTTTAACTGTTTTCTCATTTTATTACTTGTTTGTTTTTAAAAGACAGATCTCACACTCTAGCCCAGAATGGTCTGGCACTCACTAAAGCAGCCCTGGTTGTCCTCAAACACATGTCAACCCTGCCTTACTTAGTCTCTTGAAGATTACTGAGCCAACATGTCTGGCACTAGTGACACAGGATAAAAAAAAATCCTGCTCTCTATGTTAAGATCAATGCTCCTCCAAATGTGAGCAGACCAGCCACTCTGGCATCCCGGAGGGACGTATTACAAAGGAACTGCCTGAATCCCAGACCTACTCAGTCAGGCACTACATTTTAACAAGATCCTCATATCGTTCATATGCACACTGAAGCCTAACTGATTCTTTAAATGTAATTTCTATAGGAAAACTCATTCTGTGCCCTAGAAAAAGTTATTCAAGAGTTAAGGGCCAACTCCTCTTTAATAGGCCCCATTAAGAGTAAATTAGTTTTAATTAAAATCCAGTTGTGCAGCAAGCACTCTCGGTCCTCCTAACTCTATCTCTATCTTAGCCTCAGCCCTCCCACACAGCTTTCTTAGTTCTATTTTCTACATTCATGTATTTTGATTTTTGTGTTGCAAAACAGCTAACAGGTAAGTTTTATCTACTTGTAAGGAAGATACGTCAAAGCTATTCAGAGTCACTTCTGAGAAGAAACCTATTTGGATGTCTGTTAAAGCCCGATATGAAATGTCCCAATTCATACACTGGGGGCTGGCTTGCCAGCTCGTGGGCTTTAGGGAGTAACCGGCTGCTGAGGGCTTTAATGAAGTATTGATCCTCTGAAGGATCCATAATGTGATAGTATTATGGGTAGGCAATGACAGGGAGAATGCAGGGCTTAGCTAGAAGAATTTCATCACCTGGGCACATCTTACAGACATGTACCTTACCCTCTGACTCTTATGGCCCATGTGTTCTGGCCACCATGAGAGTCTGTTTGTCTAACCTAAGGGCCAGAGCAATAGATTCTGCCACAGGGAGTAATCCCTCTGAAGCCATGACGGAAAACAAATCTTTATTCCATTTGCGGCCCCTTTAGACCGCAGTGACGGGTCTCACAGTGTCCAACCCTAACTCCTGCTGTGTCCCAGGCGGTCTCAGCTGGTACTTACAGCAGGCACTTCCCTGGCACTTCCCTGTTTGCTTGGCTCCCGGAGTCCATCACCTTGCTCTCCCCCTGAGCTGGAAATATCGTTCAGGTGGGCCTTGATGGCTGAATTCTGCAGTGTGAGCTCGGCAATCCGGGCCATAATGTCCTTCCTCTGCACCAGGGCCTCTGAGGTTCTGAGCTGCTGCCCATCTCCGAGCACTGTGGGCTCCTCTGACAACACGGGGTTTCTGGGCTGCTGAGTGCCGGGAAGGGAAGTGCAAGGCGGCTGTGACAGGCTAACAAATGCTGGCTGCCCTTTGTTCTCCAGGTCTTCTCCCATGTGCGAGACTCTCCACCTCTGAGTGAAGAGACGGTTTTCCTCATTTGAGTTCTGAACGTCTGGATCAATAGGCAGGGCCTTCTTTTCCCAGCTCTGTTCCTTCTCTAGGACTTCCACAGTGGGAGGAATTCGGGGCGCTGGACGAGTCTGAACAGTTCTCCTCAGTACTGTGAGTACCAATTTTAAAACAGTCATATGCTGCCCCAGTACAGGGGAATGCCAGGGCCAAGTAGTGGGAGTGGGTGGGTAGGGGGGCAGGGCAGGGGGAGGGTATAGGGGACTTATGAGATAACACTTGAAATGTAAATGAAGAAATTATCTAATAATAAATAAATAAATAAATAAATAAATAAATAAATATGAAAAAAAAAAACAACCAGTCATATGCATCTTACTTTTTAGTCAGTCAGTGCTATAATCACAGCATCATGCTGGCATAGGAGTTAGGGAAGCATGTAATAGAAGGGTTTAGCTTCTGAGTGCCTAAAGTATTCTCATAAAGGAATATGGACAATCACGTACAGAAACTTTCATATTCCTGAGACCATTTAGTAGCACTCTGAAAAACCATGTGTCACAATAGTTTTTCATGTACTTTGACACATGTACCTTCTACCCAGAAACAGTGACGCCTGCCTGTAATCACAAATGAGAAGGAATGATCGTGAGTTTAAGGCCAGCCTGGGCTGCATAGTGAGACACGAGTGTATGTGTATGTGGGTGGGTGGGTGGGTGGGTGATTGAATAATTACTGTAAGGATTAAAAATCTAATATAAACAAACATCACAATTCAAGGCTTACTTCCTTATTCTAGACATAATTAATAACTCCCCAGACCGCTAAGAAACACTAAACTACTGAGTTAGAGAAGAGGCGTCTTAGTCTGAAACTCCCCCTCCCCCCGAGTGACTAAGGAGCGGGCAAGCCGCCAGTATGTGGCTCCAGCTCAGTACCATCGCCACTTCCCCCACGCTGCTCTGACAATGGCCAATGTGCCTCAGAAACAGCAAAGTGCACTTCCAGTAACAAGGCTTTGCCACTTTCTTTACCTCTGCAACCTCTTCAGTTCCTTTCCTGAAAACACATCAAAGTACAGAAAAATAAGGAACTTAGGGTCCCAGTGATAAAACTCAGCTTCTACTATAATTTTTAAAGAAATAAAAATCTCTGCAAAAAATGTACAATCACGAAAAAAGAGAGAGAGAGAGAGAGAGAAGGATCTGAAAAAGCACCCTCTTCAAAGACGTGCTGCTGCTGACCAACTTGTGAAAATTATCTTTGAAAAAAAGGAGCTAGAAAGCTGCCTTAGCAGAAGTCACTAGCACATAGACTTCCAGTCTGATACCCCACAAGAGAGAACTGACTCCCCAGAGATGTCCTTTGACCTCCACGTACAAGCCACAGCATCCACAGGCCTAGTTCTCTCTCTCTCAAAATTAATCAAATTTTAAAAGGTGGAAAGTGATAAAGGAGTATAATTAATGCTGTCAACTGTTGGCCTCCACACAGGCTCACATGGGTGAGGGAACAACCCCCCCCAACACACACACAAATAAACAAAAATAATTAAAAATATTTTTCAAGGACTAGTGACACAGAGTTCAGTAGGTTAAAGTCCTTGTCACTAAGCCTGATGACCTGAATTTGATACCTAGGAACCACGTGGTAGAAGGCAAGAATCTATTACAAGTTTTCTCTGACCTCCGTATGTGTGTCATGGACATTTGCATACACACACACACACACACACACACACACACACACACACACACACACACGCGCGCACGCTGGTCAGCAGTGGCATGTCTTTGAAGAGTGTTCATTTTCAGATCCTTCTCACTCAACTGTCTCTGGCTGCCATGAGGTGAGAAGAGGCTTTCCTCTGCCATGTCTTGTTCTACCAGCATTCAAAAAGAACAGAGCTAGCTGGTCACAGACCACTGAACCCAGGAACAAAAAGCAAGTCCTTCCTTCTTCAAGTTATCCTGTTACTTTCAGAGTGATGGCTGGGTGCAGGGGAACTAGCCTAAAAAATGCATGTGTGTGCATGTGCATGTATGTATGTATGTATGTATGTACACATATATATGTACAACTCACTATACATATATACATATACACATATACATATATACATATACACACACATACATATACACATATATACATTATCATATAAGTGAAGGGGAAAAAAAATCACAGCTTCCATATAAATATAGAAGAAGCATGCTTACCATCCTGGAGAGGAGAGAATTCCGAGTTGCTCTTCTGCCTGGGTGGTGTTAGCATCACAGCTGGCTCAAAAATATGGGTTGGAAAATTATTGGCCAGATTCAAGTTTTCTGTGGGGGTTGGCCCCTGAGATAGTTTAACAGGCAACTCTTCCTGTGGGAATTCAACCATTTCTTCCCCTCTGAACATCAAAGGCATGGAGCCATTACTGCTTACAACAGGACCCTCTGAGAAAAATAAGAGGACATTAACATGAAAGGAACAGAAAGGACGCATGGGCACACACTTAAATAACTCCCCAGGCCCCAGCGAAGCATAAACTACTAAGTCAGAGAGCTAGAAGAGACATTCAAGTGAAAATCCAGTATTTATTCTATGTAATTCTTTATGTGTCTGTGTCCATGTGTCTGTGTCCGTGTCGGTGTGTGTGTGTGTGTGTGTGTGTGTGTGTGTGTGTGTGTGTGTACACTGCATGCTTTTAGAAGCTCACAAAGGCTGGAAGAGGGTTTCAGATGCCTTGGGACTGGAGTTACAAGCAGGAGTTATGAGCTACTACAGGGGTACCATGAACTGAACCTGTGTCTTATGCAGAATTATTTAAGTGTTCTTAACTACGCAGCCATCTCTCCAGCCTCCAGGTATTTATTCTTAAATGTATTTAAGTAGTAGGAAAATTCCTCACTCTCTCAACTATACCCTCCTTTGCCAGAAACTCAGAGACAGAAAACTCTCGTTTCAGTAGGAAAAGCTGTTAAAGGCTCAAAGCTATCTTCAGAAAGCTACTGCAGACCCCACCACCCACAGCACTAGCTTCCTAATGGTCAAGACAAATAAGACAAGAAGAAAACTTTAATATACTGACTTCTGTGTGCAAGCATCATTCCACAACAAGATAACTTGGTAAGTTATGCGTCAACAGTGTGGTGCATTCTGTGCTATCCTAACAGGATTGTAAGGCTGAGACTTGGGAAGATGTAAACCAATTTTCATCTCTATAACATTTCTGACTTTCCTGCGGGCAGTAATAATTCCCAATAACCGTGAAGTTCCATAACCCCTGGGTTTCTCACCTTTGAGTAACTAAAGGTTTCTTAGTAGCAAAGTTAACTCACCCACATTATAGTAATGCGACAGCAACAGCAAAGCCCACCAGAAGAGAGTGACCTCATACAAGTTATATTTCATTCCGCCACTTCCTCTAATCCATAAGCTCTATCTTCTTTGCTTATTACTACTCTAAGGACATTAGGTAATTTATTAACAGTCTGGGAATAATAAGACTCCACCTACCTACATTATCCACAAGTCTTCTACCCATAGTTGCCCTTTCTGATGCTTGACTCTCTTGTCTGGAGTTATTTATCACAGGACAGTTCTTAATGGCATGTGTGAGCGATATGAGCTGCTCATCTGTGGTGACCATGTACTGCTGAAGTCTCGCCTAAAGAAAACCACACATCACTGGCATAACAGACAGCAGTCATTATCTAAAGAGTAAGCCATACAGACGTGTGAGTGTGTGTGTGTGTTATCATTTTAAATACCTACCCTAAAGCAATGTTATTCATAATTATAAATGCCCTAAAGGAAACATGGTGATGAAATGCTTAAATAACTACTATTACTAAGTACTCTGCTATCAAAATTGTCTTTTTATAGAGCTCTTAATTTGCAAAATCTTTTCACATAGATGATCTCTACTGACTAGCTACAATAAGAAAGTAATACATTAGGTGGGAGAAACTCAATAGAGCATTCATGGGCACCGAAGTGGATAAACTTTAATGTCATAAAAACATATCACCATGTAT
>LR753486.1:0-32500 GCA_902729485.2 Mus minutoides | reverse complement strand
TTCACTGAGGACGACAAAAGTCATCCTACTTCAAAACCGGGAAGATCACAACTAAAAATTTACCAAAAAAAGTTTTGATTGTTCACAATTTTTAAAAAGAAGTTACCACGATCTTCATAACACAAACCTACAAATTTGAAACAAGTTTACATTATCTATAGCTAACATAACATTCTGTGACACACTGTGTGGGACAGAAGGGGTTTCTTAGCTTCCTCTCATCAGACTCATACTTAAATACAGCCAGTTGGCCTAGCTGAGAGGACATATATAACAACTCATCTGTGTAAAGTGGGAAGCCTGCACCTTTAGTTAGCAGCGGCTTTTGCTTCCTTGTGTCTAGCACGGGTTCCACGTAGCTGGAGCTGGAGTCTACGGGCTCAGCAGACTCCTCACGCTGAAGCCCAGCCTGGATTCTCTTGACAGCATCCGTTGCATTCAGAGCAGCTGAAAGGAAGAACACAGCAGAAAGCATTTCAAGAGAATAAACTTTCTTTAAAAACAGTTCCACTTCCACTAATAGAGTCATCAGGATTTTAATCAACATATAAAGACTCCAAAAGTTAAGTTTGAAAACTACTGTGTTAACAACAACAACAAAACAGACAAACAGGCAAAGCTAAGCAAGTCTGCTACTAGAAATACAGCAAAGGAGGAACTCGCCTTTCTGCTCCTCTGCTGAAAGCTCCGAGGACGGAGATCCTGGAGGAGTTCTTTGTGACTGGGTAGCAATTTTCTGCTGAATATCAGTCCACAATTGATTGATTAACTCGGAATTCTCTTCCTTTAGTTGGTGAAGAAACCTATAAATTATGGGACAATTAGAATTAATAGGTGCTATCATTTAAACTGTCCAACTGTCGCTTCTCAGCCTTTTGGCTAAGATCAAGTGTAAACTGTCCACCTGTTCATGTGTTTGACTTACAAGTTTTTAGAAATTCACAATTAAAAAAAAATGTTACTGACTTATCTGACAAGACAATGTGTTAACTGAATGATAAATGTCTCCCATAGGTGTACACATTCACATTTTGGTCCCCAGCTAGTAGAGCTGTTTGGAAAGATTATAGAACCTTTACAAAAGGTGACTTCAGAAGTAAGTCTGTCTCTGGGGACAGAAGGCTTGGTCATCCTGCTCCACTTCCTCCTCCTACATTGTGTTTCCAGTCTGCCAATACAATGTGACAGGCTAGCCTCCTGCACCTGCTCCTGCGCCATGCCTTCCTTGCCACTATGGGCAGCATCCCCTCTGCAACTTGAAACCAAAATAAACTCACTCTTTCTTAGGCTGCTTTTGTCTGAGTCTTTTATCATAGCAACAGAATGATGCTAATACAGACAGGAAGCCAAAAGGCCCCTCATCTTAGGGAAGAAAGCAGTCCATCTGCCTTCTAGTTTCTAAGGTCCCATGGTCCCTTACACAATAGTGTTTGCCTCTGTATATATAGTCTCATCCTTCTTTCTCTCTCTAAAGTAATTATTTACCTATGGTTCTGCCCTTGTGGTTTCTCCTCCCTTCAGGAGAGCCAGTCTGCACATATTGAAGAAAATGTTTTGCACCAGAAATGGGGCAGGAGTCAGAAGCCTAGGACTTAGTAGTGGAAGCCCTTCCATGACAGAGCTTAGCCTTATCCACAGATGTTACTATCACTGACAATGCTGATACTTCATTTCTTACTTAAATTGAGGCTTAAGTGGGAAGACAGAAAATAGAAACAAATGTCTACCATCTAATGAATGAATGTATCGATGTGGTGTAGCTATTCAATGGAATACTATTCAGCCAGAGAAGGGAATGGAACATTGCTTTATATTACAACGTGAAAGTCACCCCAGACACAAGAGACAGCACACTGCAAAATCTCTACATGACACGTCTAAGTAGGCAAATCTATAGGGTAGAAAACATATCAGTGGTTTTTAAATACTGAAGGGGTTGGACAGAAATGGCCTTTCTTTTCTGAGGTGATGAAAATATCCTAAAATTGATTGCAATGGTGATGAATATAAATGTTCAAATACTGAATTATAAATAAACAAGCTATGTATCTATGAACTATAAATCAAAGTGTTAGAAATTAAACAGGAAATAAATATTCTAATTAAGCCACTCTATAAACCTCAGTTTCAAGCAAACTATAAGCAGCACATTAGAGCACCATTTGCTAAAAAAGTGTATCTAGCAAAAGAGCCATGATATGAGCCTTGCAGAGGGGAAAGTGACAAGAAAAGACCCTTCATAATACAACACCAGCAGCTTTAAGTCCAACCTTTAGGAATAATACCAGAAGAATGTTCTACACATTGGAAAAATAAATACCACATTCATACACTTACATTTCCATCTCTAACACTGATGCTTCCAGGAGTCAGGCTACACCATAGCCACAAATATAATGCAACACCATCGTAGTAGGCTAAAAACTGCCAAAAGATACCTGTAACTCAATCCCTAGTGTCTATGAATGCAATTTTACCACACAAAAAGGGGATTTTGTAGATGTGATTAGGTTAAAGGCCAAGAGATAGGGACATGTTCATAAATTACTGAGGGGTGCCTTAACTTCAAAATATGTGCATCCATAGAAAGTAAGGGAGATCTGATTCACAGGGTGAAACCAGAGACAGAACCTGCACCGTCACAAGTCACAGACCAACCAAATGCCACCAAAGGGCAAAGGGAAAGCTTAGACTGACAGGATGGAGTAAAGAATTGGTACCAGATTCCTAAATTCTACAGAGAGAAGTAAGGTGATAAAGCTACCCAGCTATAAACACGAGCTGTCTATCCTCCAGGCCAAAGGATAAATGACCCCAAGCCAAAGTTACAGATGTTTGTACAGACTTAAATCCACAGACACAGGAGCCAAGGGGAAAGCCTACAATATGGGGAGAAAAGCTGAACAATTCACTTGAACAGTCAGGAAAAACTCAAAAACACACAGCTGGCAGCAAAGATTAAATAAGAACACTACTGATCAACTTACAAAAGGCTCATACACAAAGGTAGCAGCACAAGAGAACTATGATCTTCCTAAATACCAAGGCTTTTTAAAGCACAACAATGAATACACAGGAAAGAGACAGTGTGCAAGCCTATAGTCCTAGATGCACGGGACAGAGCCGACAGTTGTGCCAGCCAGCTTCACAGCGAGATCAAATCAGCCACCGAAAGGAGCAACAGCAATCACAGTACAAAGAACAGAACCATGAGTGACACCAACTGTGTGAACTGCTGTTACAGCTTACCTTACCAATTAGCATTTCTAAATTGACTACGGAGGCCATATCCACCACACTGCATTCAAGGAACACAAAGAATATGAAACAACTGCAAAAGGCTAAACATAAAAAGCAAAGATAATACAGATAATCAGAAACAAGAAGTAGAGGTTTTATTCCCTATCTCACACAAAACAGATTGCACCAAAAGCCAATGAATATGACAATGGTGATCATGATGCTAAAAGTCTTTGATCAAAATAAAAATAAAGCATTTATAAATAAACACATTCTATAAGCATAGCAGTCACTTTACAAGAAAGAATAGATTAAACTTCAAGTAAGTATATTAAAACAATAAATAGGAAGAAAAACAAAAGCACACTAAAACTAGAAGTCTTTAATACATCACTCTCAGTATACAATATGGCAAAATTAAGGAAGGAGACAGAAGAAATAAGACAGTCAGCGAGGCAGGCATTCTGATGTGCATGCAGCACACTAGACCTTCCAATCGACCCACAGCCTCTGCTCAAGCACATACACAGAAACGATCACAGACGAGCTCACAAAGAAAGCGTCACCAAGTTCCACCAGCAGGAAGATGGCAGGGCACAGCCTGACCTAGTGTGGTTGAACTACACAGGACAGGAGGCTTCTAGAGCTTGGCTGTGTTTTATCTTTAACTCTCAGCAAAAGGGGGAGGGAGGAACCAACTGAAATGACCTTATTTCTCAAATAATCCACTTACTTTTATGAACTGAAAAGCAAAAGTACTGCAGTCCTCACTCAAGAAGCTATAAAAGCAAAACAAGAGAAAGCACAAAGAAGGAAAAGGGAAAACTGAGGAGCGAGAAATCAAACTATAAGCTCGACTTAATAAGCCAGAAGCCTGATTCTTTGAAAAGTTAAAAAAACTAGACTGTAAGCAATGCAATCCTAAGAGAGGATGGCCAAAAGAAATGATGGAGAGTCTGGCACACAAGCCCCAACACACCCCAACACCGAAACAAGCATGCATCTATAAAACTGAGAGCACAACAGAGACTTCTGCTACTTCACCACTACTTTATACAGCCCTGTAATTAATATACAAAAGAAAAGAAGAAATTTGAGGAGGTGTAAGATGCAGGAACCAAAAAACATCCTTTGTAGATGATATGATGCTAAACCCAGGAACTGGAGAACTTCTGTCAGAACTAACTTACCTAGGATTCAGAGATGCAGCTGGCCACTGAGATAAGACAGAAACCCTGATGATGATAAGCTGGAAGGCACGGGGAAAGGTATCTAGGGTGGAGCTCAGGGAAGACTCCTTACCCGCCTCCCAGAGGGTCCTCAAATCTCCAGCCACACAGGGATATAAAAGACATAGTGGAAGACAAAGAAATCCCATTTAAATGAGAAACAAACAATATTTAAGGATAAACCGAGCAAGAAGTAAGTACACACCATGTAAGGAAAATGTCAAAGCATTCCTCAAAAACAAAAAGCACACTTTTTAACAAAGGTGAAACATTACACCCTAACAGAAAATATCAATAAGTTTTGTTTACTGAAGTTAAACAAATTGATACTAATTTTCATATAAAAATAGATTAAAATTATTAGGAACATCCTAAAATTTTAAGAAAAGCCATAAGGAAGGAGGGTATGGTGGCACACACCTTTAATCACAGCACTTGGGAGGCAGAGGCAGGCAGATTTCTGAGTTCAAGGCCAACCTGGTCTACATAGCAAGTTCCAGAACAGCCAGGGCTACATAGAGAAACCTTGTCTCAAAAGAAACAAACAAACAAAAAGAACAAAGAAAGAAATGCCTACAAGTCCTCTGTGGCACTCCAGGAGACTGGAGAAAAGAGGCCAGCGCCACTAGAAGAGCAAGTCCACACTCAGATGGGGACTGTGACAATGGGACAAAAGGGAGGTCTTTCCTAAGAGTTTAAGGACATAGGTGTGTATCTCATCCTGTGTGCCAAAAACAAACTGTAACTGTAAGAAATTAAACCTCAAACGCAATGACACACTTCCTAAAAGAAAAATTTTGAGAAGTGCTCTGTACCCTGGCTTGGGCATGAATTCCAAGTACAGTTCTTCATAAAGTAGAATTCAACAATTTTAAAGCAAAATTGCACAGTGCTTACACTTTAAACCCCAAGTTCCACTTCTAATAATTTTTCCTAAATATGGACTTCAAATACTATAAAAATATGAAGCTATTTACTATAGTGTTTTTGTTACTACGAGGAACCAGCACTACTGTGAATGGGCATGTGCCCAGGAGAGTGGCCAGCCAGCTGGCATGCAAGCTGCTTCACTGTGCTGTAACAACCAAGCAAGTGACCCCAAAACCTTACAGAAGGCTGCGAGCTGACTTTAGGTCATAGCGGGTGACAAATTCAAATAGAGCATTGCCATTTTAATGTGTGAAACAAGAGGAAGTGATATATATATATATATATATATATATATATATATATATATATATATATATATATCTGCTTTACTTATAGAAAGAAGTACAGGAGAAATAAAAACCTTTTTACGCTCCTACTACAACTTTTAAAACATTATAGAACAATTTTAAACATTTAGATAAAACTATACACTCAGCTGGTTCTTTTTTTATGCTGGTATACTTTTAAGGAATAATGAAATAATCACACACTTTGAATACTCTGGGAACACCGGCAGAGCCTGCGTACCGTGGCACACACGTACCTCTCTGTATTCCTGTTAGAGTGCTGGCTGAGGGAGTTAGGCAATTCACTCTCACTGTCTTCTGACTGGCTGTGAGCAGTGCTCTCCTCTCCGGCATCGTCGACTTCATTAAGAGCCTACCTCAACAGTAAAACCAGCAGCACAAGTGATTATATGCTCACCCACCATAGGATGTTAGTCATAACAGGCATTTCTCCTTCTAAGGCTGACCCCCGCATGTGTCCCAACTACCAAACTCTCTCAGTCTTCTACTACTAGCTATCCTAATTATCTTCAGCTGCTTGCCAGCTTCAGCTATCAGTATTTGAGTGTAAGAAAGCCTGTTTCTTCTTACCCCACCTTGATACATCATCTCCTGTTTGTCTTCTGTTTTTTGTTTAGCCCATGCAAACCCAATATATTATGTATCTAATGCTGGCCCCAAATTCACAACTGTGTCGGTCTGGGCCTTTTTTTTTTTTTTTTTTTTTTTTTGGTTTTTCGAGACAGGGTTTCTCTGTGTAGCCCTGGCTGTCCTGGAACTCACTTTGTAGACCAGGCTGGCCTTGAACTCAGAAATCCGCCTGCCTCTGCCTCCCGAGTGCTGGGATTAAAGGCATGCGCCACCACGCCCGGCTTTGTCTCGGCCTTTCGAAAGCTACCGGCTCCACCAATCTCTTTAAAGATTCATCTCCAATTCTGCATCCACCATCTATGCTCTTCAACTTGGCTTGTGTCCTGCCACTCCACTCAAGATACTTTCTACAAGGTCGAGTTCAGCTTGCTAACTCCTCCACATGCAAGATGGTCTTTCCCTCATTACACCTTACACATCCCTTGTTCCCTTCCTAACAGCTTAGATAAGGATGACACATGCAGGAGGAATTCAGTCCAGTACCCAAAATACACACGCAATAACACACAATAACATGGGGGCGCATGCTTTTCACCTCAGCACTGTGGAGGCTCCTGGCCAGTCAAGCTAGGTTTAGAGGGTGAACTCCAGACCAATGAGAGACCCTGTCTCAAAGGAGGTGAACAGTATTCCTGAGGTTGTCCTATAACTGCCACATGTGTGTGTGTGCGCGTGTGCATGTGCGTGTGTGTGTGTGTATGCACACACACACACCATATAATGAAGTATACACTCATCCTTCAACTTCATATTATATCTTCCTGGATGTTCTATTTTTTTCTCTAGCTCATCTTTCTCAATCTTTGTTACTTTCTTTTTCTACTGTCTCTTTATAGCTGACAGGACGATGGTTGACATTTAAGCTTTTAAAATGTTTTCTGAGATGCCTGTATCAAGCTGAACTTCATTTCAGCATGGGCACTTGGTTGTGAGTACAATGGACTACCTGAGGCTCTATGATTGATTCATTAAGGATAGACTGGGTGACAGGGTCTTGATTTATTCCAATGCGACTCTGAGAGGAATCTGGAGCCCTTGTTACATTTGGAAACCCTGCAGAAGAAACAAACACAAGTCATCATGATTTTATTTCATCTGCTTGAAGAGGCTTCACAATTTCTATACTGCCACAGGCTCCCTTCACCTCAGGGAAATTCCAAATAGCAGCTCCACTTACATGGGTATGTACAAGCCACATCTAAACTCATTTTTACCTTCACAAAACTCCATGAGATAGGTTTTATTATTTTACAGGCCAGCAAACTGAAACTTGAAAAATTAAGTAATTAGCCAAAGTTACACTAATAAATGGCTGATGTAGGATTCAAACTTGCCTCTAAAAATAAATCATATGTTTCTAAAAGATTAAACAAGTTATATTCCATTATGATTAATAATGCTGAAGCCGAGAATGGTGATACACGCCTTTAATGCCAGCACTCAGGAGTTAAGAGGAAAGAAGATCAAGAGATCAAAGCCAGTCTCGGTTACATAGATTGTGAGGGTGGAGGGCAGGGATAATCCTATGTAACTAAAGAAAAGCAAGGCTAGGCTTACTCAAACTACAAGTAAATGCACATATTTTAATTATATGGTAACTTAATAAGCTGAAAACTGAGCCATGTTTTGCAGTTACGAAATGCTGCTGTACTTTACACTGTATGTTAGTAGATAGTTCCCTTAATTGAGTAACTTGTAATACTCCTATAAACAGCAAGTGAATTATGATTATTGGCTCTTCATATACCAGCCAGCTAGACGATGCAGAGAGATATGCAATCTCTGTGTGGACTGAACACTTACCTGTGCGCTTACGAGGAACATCAGCAAACAGACCTTTGGCTGCAGCCATCAGATGATCGGCCTTTTCCAGCACATCCTGCGTCAGGTACTGATCAGAGAGAATCTACAAATGTGTTAAGAAAAATACTGATCAAAGAAAAATAGGCTTACTTATCAAATTACTAAGGAAAAAAAATAAGGGAAGGCACCAAACATGACATTTTAAAAGTTTAATTTTTCAATCCTTATTGGTTGTGGTTGCTGAATTTCCTCTTAACCATGGGCCATGACCATCCTAAAACCCTCCAATGGCAATATTCTTAGATATCAGTAGGTGAGACTACTACAGAAATTAGTAGCTTGAAAATATACATATTACATTGTGATTTGGTGTACACACATGTACATACAAAAATACACACACACATGATCAGGTATATACACACATACAAATACATACTTTTTAAAAGTAAGACTGTAATTCATATAGCCTTGCCTCATGAAAATAACTATATTTAAGTTTTATTCCATTCTAGTTTTAAGTGATGGTTGTAGCCCACTAACTTGATTTTATAACCCATTAATAAATAAAAGTATACAGTTGAAAAATACATACTAAAGAAAGAATCTTTGAGCCATAAACTCAAGGCGTTTCCACCACTGAAGTATTCTGATAATCTACTAACTGGCCTATGACTTAGAAAAACAAGGTATAGCTTTTAGGATTAAACAAAGACATGCTTAGGTATTTATAAAGAAGTTGTTTTTTTATTATGGAGAGATCGTTACACAAAACACCATTACAGTCGTGCCTCTGACTATGCACTTTCTATTGAAGAACTTTAATGTACAAAAAACAAAGCCATATGCTACAGACGAGTCAACTTTATCTACTGCCACCAGATGGCATTCTTGAGCTGAAAGGAATCTTAAAATCAAGACAGCTCCTTTTCTAACCCTGACTCAAATCAATAAAGCATCTAATAACAAACACTCTGACTGGAATTTCTCTGTAATAGAGAAAATTACATCACATGACAATTACTATTTTACAATACAGAAATATAAGTGAGTAGCATTCTTCTGCTATCCTTTCTGCTATTGCCAAGTGGGTCGGCTAGGTCAGTTAATGAGACTAAGTCCTGCGCTTGCACCTTCCACAGAGTAACCTTTAGAACTGCAAAGGCCAAGAGCACACACGGTACAGAGTACTGGGCTTAGGGCCACACTAGAGAGAACTAAATCTGTGTTTTGTTTAAATTACTATATTGAGTTCTTTTATGCCCAGAAGCTAAGTGTCTACAAATAAAACAATCAACAATAAATTATGGCAAATCTACATCCAAACCTAGACATTAAAAAGGTAAATTTATTTCTAACTACTGACTTTCAAGATACACTGGTATATCAATAGACTCTAGGCACCACCTCCACCCAACAGGGATGTCATAGGGTGTGGATACACTGAAAACCTGTATAAGCTAGGGATGCTTCGAGGGTTATTAAAATATAAATTGCACTGTCTTATGAACCAAATTTCTACCTTTGGCGAAATATCTTCCAAGTCCATACAAGTAAGAGCTTAGGAAGCCTAACTTATAATGGATGTAATATGTAATAAATCAACATGGCTACGGCTACAGTAGAAACTGACAAAGGCAGAAAGTCGAGGAATACTCCTACTAATCTGTTGACTCTGAGTATTAATACAGTCAGACCTCAAGGGAAGCCACCACTCTGCCTTCTACTGAGTCTCTGTCACATTCCTTGGAGCAGACTGTTCATGAGGCCAGGGATCACGGTACTAGCTTTACTAAGGAATACAGTAAAAGAAAACATCTAAATCTCATCAAAAGCTACGGTTCTAACACCCTGCAGAACATAAAAGCACACGGGAAACTGAGGAAACCTCCCACACGTAGCTTCACTAACTCTGAATCTTAGAGTTGAGGTACAGTGGTTCCCCACCCTCCTCAGGAGCATCTCGGCCATGATGCAGTTTCATGGGCAGTCAGGACTGAGAATCACCACACCACAGATGAGACCCTTCACCTGTCCCCTCATTACTCTTCTCAGTCCCCCACTTCCCCCACATTTACTACTTGTAGGAAAAGTTATGAGGGCTGCAGAGATGGCTCAGTGGTTATTACAGGTTAAGAATGCTTATGGCAAAAATGAATAAATAAAATGGGGGTTGGAGCGATGGCTCAGCGGTTAAGAGCATTAACTGCTCTTCCAGAGGTCCTGAGTTCAATTCCCAGCAACCACATGATGACTCACAACTCTCTGGAATGGGGTCAGATACCCTCTTCTGGTGTGTCTGAAGAAGTGTACTTCTACAGTGTACTCATATACATTAAATAAATAAATATTTTAAAAAATGCTTATGGCTCTTGCTGAGGCTGGAGTCCCAGCACCCATCCAGTGACTCACAATTCTCTGTGACTTAGTTTCAAGGAATCTGACAGCCTCTTCTGACCTCCACTGGCACCAGACATACAGACATTCAGACACACAGAAACACATACATACATATATACATACATACATGCAGGCAAACACCCTTATAAAAAAGGAAAAATAAAAAAACTAAATCTTCAAAAATAAAAGGAAAAGAAAATTAAAACTAGAAAAAGAAAACCTCCCAAAGAGAGTCTCAAGGTCAGATCTGTGGTTTTAGGCCGTTCAATGAGAATTAACACGTGTGCATGACTGGCCCAAGATTATAACATGAAAAGTCGTATTCTCCGATCCACTGTTCCTTTCTCGTGTCTTATAAACATTTATTTGGGAGATACAGTTTTCCTTGATGCAGAAGATTTCTCTAAGAACTCTAAGGAATTTCTCAAAAGGCAGCCTATAGCTTAAAGCCACCGTGAAAGGCCACACCGATGGCAAGCCTGTACACTAACCCTGGGGGAGGAGCCACGTGCAGGACACATTCCTTTACTAGGACTGCAGTTCAAATACAAAAGGTTGCTCTACGGTAGCTCCTTCTTGCTTGACACCTGGCTCACCCTACACATCTGATTGCTTCTTCAAACACCCAGGCAGGCAAAAGGTTAAGCCAGAGACAAATGGCTTAAGACCTGGGTCAATAGGCATACAAAATTATCTGATTTTATTTCATTTTTGCTAGGTAATTCTATTATGCTATTGAACTAAGACATAATTACAGAACTTTACAGATACAGAGTACTAATTATTTTGCCAAAGACTGTGGCAATCTCTTTAAAAGCAGGACTGGAAAGATGGCTCAGTGGCTAAGAGTGCTAGCTGCTCTTCCAGAGGACCCAGGTTGAAATTTCAGCACCCACATGGCAGCTCACAATTGTCTATAACTCCAGTTCTAGATCTGACACCTTCTTCTGGCATATGCAAGCAACAGATATGCACATGGTACACAGACATACATGAACACAAAATGTCGTACAATGAAATTAAGAAAACAATTTAAGTATTATGCAATTAAACTCTCATAACAACACAGCCAAAATTTTAAAGATATAAAGTCAAGCTAATGTAAGGAAAAAGATGTTAAAAATTTGCAGAAAAATGAATAGAACTGAAAAATACAACATTAAGTTAGGCAACCCAGACAGATGAGACCTGGGTATGCTTGCTCATGTGTGAATCCTGGCTTCTACTTAATTAATTATGTGTATCTAGGTGGGAGTAAGTGTGTACAGAGGTCAAAACAGTTTCTTATGGGACAATGAAACTGGAGAAAGGGGTGGGAAGAACATATGATATAAAATGAAACTCGAAATGTTGGAGATAGCGGATTCAGTGGGACAGGGGAAGGGTAGGAATGGGGAAGGGGGAGGAGACCAACCATCCACAACTTAGTATGAAGACAGTGGCAGGAGGAACATGCTACTTTGTATGCTTCTTTTTGAAAGGTTGAAAGAGAAAACAAAAAAACAACAGGCCAAGGAGTTATATAATCCAAGGCTACAGAGTTAATGAGTTATGGAAAAAACATTTAAAGCAGCAAAGTAGACCCCACTCATTCTTCTGTTCCAGGAATTAGACTCCACACCTCTTTCTGCTCTCTGCACTGGACCCCATCCATCCTGCTGCTCTCTGCTCTAGCTAGACTCCACCCATCCTGCTGCTCTCTACACTAGACTCCACCCATCCTGCTGCTCTCTGCTCTAGGCTCCACCCATCCTGCTGCTCTCTGCACTAGACTCCACCTATCCTGCTGCTCTCTGCTCTAGGCTCCACCCATCCTGCTGCTCTCTGCTCTAGGCTCCACCCACCCTGCTGCTCTCTGCACTAGGCTCCACCCATCCTGCTGCTGTCTGAAGAGCCTCCCAAGCAGCTCACTGTGTAAGGTTGTGTAAGTACTAGAGTCTCTCCACTGAAACCAATCCAAGACAAAACAACTCTAAAGACAGTGAATTTTCACACTACCTCCTTCATGATAGATAACTTTCTTTTTTCAAGACTTGAAGTTTCTGGTTTCTGCTTCTTCCATTTTCTCTTCAAAGCTTTCTCTTGAAGTTCCCAGTGCACCAATGCTCTATTCTTTGACTTATGCATCTCATGACGGCGCACCTATACAGAAGGAAAACTGTAAAGAAATGCTTTCAGTAACAAAGACATTGCCTGCTCCTATGTAAGACCACTTACACTAGTTTACCACTTCCTATTCCTTTCTGGTTCTGTATGTGTGTGCATGAGTGTGTGCATGTGTGTACACTCATAGCTAACACTTTCATAGTCTAAGTTTTCAAAATGAGCTAAAAGTATTGAGAACTTGGAGGTCTATCTTAAAGACATACAAAAATATTAACTTCTACTTCATTGGTATAGACTACCAAAACACCTAGTGTTCTTCAATTCACAAGTTACAACTCATGCAATGAGTGCTAAAATATCAATTAGTGGTCAACACTTCACACATGATGTAAAGGGTACAAAATCCACCTAAGTCAGCTTTGTCAAAGCACACCCCTTTCACAATAACTGCATTACTTCTAAGTCAATGGTGTACTGTTTGTATAGCTCTGAAGTGGCTTCATGTGGAACTGAGGTCACAGATGATGTAGACATCCAAGAAAGGAAAGTTTCTGAGGCAAAAGAGACAGGAGCCATAGCTCCTAAATGAATTGGAAGGGACGATTCCACGGGGGTGACTGAGGAATAAAAGTAGACATTTGTCTTTACAAATACGCTAGTGCTCAGAACTATAAATATGAACAAAACTCAGGTCATCTAATAAAGTTATAATCATGCAGACATGCACACTACCAAAGGACTAGCAATCAAGAATTGTGAGCATATATATCAGAATCACAATGAGACAGTACTTTATACCCAGCAGGAGAATTAAAATTAAAAGGTGACAATAATGGTGTGTGTGTACTGGAAGCTCCACACACGCTGGTGGGATTTAAGACAGGTGAGCACTGTGGAAATCAGTTTGGCAGTGATTCATAAAAGCCAATATGGATGCATGACCTAGCCATTCTATTCCAGATATACACACAGCTGCCTGCATATGCTCACAGAGACTTGTACATGAATATCTGCTATGGTGTTACTTCATAACAAAAAAAAGCAGAAATAAACCAGGTGTACAACTGACAAACAGATAAATCTAGAACTACCATTCATGGAATACTGTCTTACAATAGTAAGGAACGAAGCAGAGATGCATACTATAATATCTACAAAATATGCTAGAAAAAGAGGCTACAGATACCAGACGACACCCTGTAGTCCATCTGTCAGAGCAATCAAGGCTAGGCAAATCCACGGAGACAGAAAGATTAGTGACTGCCCTGGGCAGGCTAGCCAGGGCTACACAGCCCAAACCTGTCGTGATAATAACAGCCATGGCAACAATGGTAAAATGCTGAGGATATATCTAAACTGCAAGTGCAGACAGAGACCATAGGTGAGTTCTAGATAAGTGACAGGACTACAGACCAAAACTCCTGAGTAAAATTCTAACGGTGGCTGAGAAGCCTTAGTAAAATCAAAAATTCCTCAGGATATCCTTTTAGGTTTTATACAGATGTGAACAAGATTAACTGTGACTAAACAAGTGCCAAGGAGTGATGATGGTTTCGGTTCTACAGATTAGAAACCAGATACCTAATAAAATACAGAATGCAGGACTTAACTTTCAGTGTTCAACTTACCAGATCTTCAGGAGTTGCCCGGTGAACTGTTAGATCATTCACAGTATTCTTAAAAAAGAAGGACAGAGTGAACTTTTTTAAAGTTTCCTTATAAATTTTTAACACTTACTCAGTTTCAGTAGCTGAAAATTGATTCAGAATCCTAAGGCCAACAGCCCTCAATTCTGTCAATATAACGTTAAAACAGATTACTTTTGAGTATCTTCTAGAAAACAGGCTATTTTTTTAGGTGTTATACTGGAAATAAGGCTCTCTTATTTTAAAACAAGGAATAAAAACAGGGTGCATATTGTGAGTAAACGTAACTGAAGCGACAGTTTGCAGCGACTAGGATTCCGTGAGGTATTTGTAAAGCATTTTAACAATGAAACTGTGCTCACTATGGCAAGCTGCAGAGGAACATCTTTGGGGGATAGAGTTTCAATCTCACTAAAGCTCTAACTCTTGGAAAGAGCTAGAAGTGATTACCCTTAATTCTGTACACTTAAAGGAGAACGGGCAAATATCCTCTTCTTCCCTCCAAGATCAAAAACATGCCCAGAAACCCACCGGACCCTGCCTGAGCCTGAGCGCCACCCCGGCCACCCTGGACAGGAGTATCGAGGCCGCCCTCCAGCACACGCAGTGTGGGCCCAGACTCACATCCCATTCTTGCCTCACTGCAGCTTTCTTCTTTACTTTCAGAGTTTTTCTTCCACCTCCCCGGGGACCAAAGCGATTCACTCTGATCAATGACATCTGAAAATATTAATTTGTTTTAATAAAGGCAAAGTAATAATTATGCACCATGGGCACATCTATAGGACAAACAAAACCACTCTCAAAATATCAGGAGAACTTGGTCATGATGAAAGGAATGTGCTCTCTGAATGCTTCTTGGCTTTCTCGTTTTACAATTAATACTAAAGCAAAACCAATAACCACAATAAAAAGGTTTTAAATAACAAAACCTTTTGCTTAATAAAGAACTTGATAAATATAGAAAGTATGACCTAAAATAGAAACGGAAATGGTTGTATCTTTGTCAGCAGATAAAGTCCACAATTGAGCTGGGCAGAGCATGAGAAGAAGTGCCGCTCTAAGCATGCTAACATAGCACATCCCTGCCAGGCACACATGTGCTCACCTCAGAAGCGGACATGTTTTAGAGAACCTTAAGGTCTCTTCCAGCTCTCCTAAATCTTCATGCAGCACTAAACGGAGGTGATTTTGTACATTACTAGCATTAGCCTGGCAATCAAAATCGCCATGCGGGGACTAAACATAAAAGGTCCTTGAAAGCCAAGGTTTTTACAGTCCACACATATGACTGCAAAAACAAAACAAAAATATGCATGACTTCTACTTCTGGATCTCTTTACCTTCTGTGGCAACACACTGTCACAAAATATTGCTTACACTCAGAGAGACTGGAACTTTTACTGGGTCTCACAGCCAAAGTTAGTAACCCACCCTGAAATCACCCAGAAGCTCGCTATCTTACATGTACTCATCCTGTTTGTTTAATCCGCCTTTAAGAGAACAAAGTAACAATAAACCCTTCTTTCATTGAATTTCCCAAATAATCAACTTGTGCAACCTAAACTAATGGCATAACTATGTTCTTAAATTGGGTACCTTTTCATGACCCTGACCCAGGACAGTGCATGTACACCCTTCGGTGAAAGCAACAAATTCAGAGGTTGTAGCAACCTTCTAAAATAAATACCCACTTATGAAGACTGGTTGATAAGCAACGGTGTTGGTAGTAGTTTGTTATGCGGGTCAGTTAGGATCATTTAGAGGCAGTGACTTAATCCCTTGTAGAGTCTTTTAAAAAGTATTACATTTTATTCCATGTGGTGCTTTCTATACTGTTCAGGGAATACAGAACAAAGTCCTTTGTTACAGACAGACAGACAGACAAGTACACAAGACACACACACACTCACATAATTTCTCACCCAGACATACAGACACTTGGACAGATTTACAAGCCAGGCTTTAAGCAAGCACAAAGTCAGACTTATAAACAGAGAGATGACAAAGACACAGGCAGTATGGAGTGGAGAATTCAAATTTGTACTCGACTCCAAATGGAAGTGCTTTCACTTCCTTCTTTAATGTGTTCATACATTATTGGTAACTCAAAGTCAATCACTAATACATATTATCCACCTACCAAAATAACTAGAGAACTCTGAGGCTAACCCTCACACTCCTTACTAGCTGACACTGTCATGCTGTCATCACTGTCCTTCGCCCATACCTGTCTCTCTCCCCAGTGGAGATCACAGACCCTTGCACAGGCTAGGCCAGTGCAGTGCGGTACTCTTAAGTTACCCCTTCCCCTTCCCATTAAGTACTTTTAATAAAATAATTTCCTGTGACAAAGAAGCCTAAGCTCCAGTGTTTCCCTAACAGTCTTCCTAGCGCTCTATATTCTTTCTCTTGCGACTTTGTACTCTTTAAATGTGTTATCTAATTTCAGAGCTTACAGTCCAGCAAAGGAGGTAAGTCACAATGACTACTTATTTTGTTTTTTTCCTGTGGTGGTAGGGCCCAAATTGATGCCCAGGTGTAAAATATGCCAGGCAAGTTCCCTCACACTGACCTCTATGCCAGACCAACAATTCAGACTTGGTTTCCATGACTTGCTTTACCTATTTTTATTTCAAGCTTTGTTAACTTATATGAGTTTCATAATAGTTTCATACATGTACATACATACTTTGATTCTATCCACCAACCGTCCTCTCTCCTCCCCCTCCAACTGGTCCCCTCCCTCTTCACAAACAATCAAGTATTTCCCTCCTACTTTCACATCTGTTGCTGAACTCTCGAGAAAACAAGTAATACTTCTCTCTGAGTCTGGTTTGTTTCCACTTAACACAGCTTCTAGTTCTATTTTCCTGCACAAAGGATTTCATTCTTTTTGTGGCTGAATAAATATTCCCTACTTATCTGTTGATGACTATCTAGGCTGAATTCACAGCTTGGCTTGACTACTGAGAACAGAATCATAATAAATATGGATGCACAGGTATGCCTGTGGTATAGCCTTAGACTCCTTTGGGTATATACCCAGGAGTAGTACTACCGCAATCATAAGGTGGTTCTTTCAGTGTTTTTAGTTTTAAGAACCTCTATATTGGTTGTACTAATTACACTCCCAACAGCGACATACAGGGGCTCCTCTTCAGCTCCCAATATTCTCACAATATTTGTGGTTTACTTGATAAAAATAGTCATTCTGGTGAGGGAGACACTCAATGTGGCTTTGATTTGCATTTCACTGATGTCTGAAGATACTGAATATTTTTTTTAAAAGAAAAATAACTATTTCTGTGTACACAGAAGCCAGAAGAGGATGTCAGAACCCCTAACGCCAGAGTTATGGGTGATCATGAACCACCCAACATGAGTGCTGGGAACCAAATTCAGTCAGTCCTCCAGAAGAATAGAACTGAGCCACCGTCCAGCTCCTGAACATTTTTCTCTTGTATTTATTGGTCATTTGTATTTGTTTTGAAAACTGTTTGGTTCATTTGCCCACTAATTAGTAGATGTCTTTTTCTGGTGTTTCGTTTTTTTTAAAGTTCTATATTCTGGTTATCGATGCCCTGTCAAATAACTAAAATACAATAGGGAAATACTTTTACCCACATTGGAGGCTATTTCTTTCTTCTTTGAGTTCCAAGTGTGCAGCTTTTTAAAAGGACCTAACATCCTGTCAATTCTTTTATTACCTTTGCTTGCTTATCTCTGGGGTGAAGAAGGAGCACATGTGCACTGGACGTATGAGGCCCAGAGAACAATTTGCAGAAGTTGGTTTCCTCCTTCCACCATGTAGATGTCAGGGATAAACACTGGCAGCAAAACCCGCCGGGCATCTCATCAGCCCACATTTGTCAACAGTCTCATACAGAAAGTCTTTGCCTGTGCCTGTATCTTGACGAGTTTTCCTGCTTCCTCTAGGAAGTTCACATCACCTTTCATTAAGGTTTCTGATCAATTCTGAACAGAAGTTTTACAAAGTGAGGGAAAGGATATGGTTTCGGTTGTACATATGAACAAAATCTTCTCAGCACCATCTGTCACCAACTAAGCCTTACAGTGGTGATGCCAGTAGCCGCTGTAGCGGAAGCAAGGAAGGTCAGCTAAGACAGTCTAGGTTCTTACTATATGCAGTCTGTTCTAAGCTCTCTGCACCTATTAGTTTCTTTACTATAAGAGCTCCATGAAGTGGTTACTACTTTGACTCATTTTATAGATGAGGAAACTAAGAGGCAAAGAGTTAGCCAACTGTGAGGTTCACCTGCAGTAGAAACACAACCTGCATTTAACTGGACATGGAGGAGGCAAAAGTCAAAATGAGCCATTGCAGTTACAGACACTTATATTCCAACAAGGCACCAAAACAATTCAATCCAAAGAGTACTGTTGTCAATACTCCTTTGAAAAAGTCCGACTCCTACCCCATACAGGGCACAAAAATTAGCAAGGTAAAAAAAAAAATGTCAGAACTAAAACTGTAGGACTATTAGAAGAAAACATGAGTGTAAATAGCTGTGAACCTTAGGTCAGGCTGCAGAACAGAGCCAAAAGCACAAGAAACCAAGATATGGGGAGGACAGTGGGTTCATCAAAATTTTTAAATATTGTACTAAAAGGTACAATCAAAAAAAGTGAAAATATACCTAATGCAGTGGCAAAAGTTATTTGCAAATCACTTATCTGGTATCTAGAATATATATAAAAAATTCTCATAACTGGACTATTCAAGTGCGCATAGGTCTTGAATAGGTATCTCCAAATAAGGTACTTCAGGTGGTAAATAAGCACATAATAAGAAGAGATTGTCAATACGGGGACTGGTGAGATGGCTCAGTGGTTAAGAACCCTTATTGTTCTCCCTGAGAGCCTGAGTTCAATTCCCACCACCTACATGAGGGTTTACAACCATCTGTAACTCCAGTTCCAGGGGATCTGACAACCTCTTCTATCCACCAAAGGCACCAGGCAGCACATGGTACACACACATACAGGCAAAGCATTCATACAATATAAAACAAGATAAACCTTTTTTAAAAAGTGACCAACATAATTAAATGCCAGTCAAAACTAGTCAAGGGTGACTTTAATTTAAAGAAAAAAATACAAGTATGACACGAGTTTGAAGAAACTGGAATCTTCATGTATTTGTTGACTGGGATGTAAATTTACATAGGCACTGTGGAAGACTAATGGGAAGTTACTCAAAAATTTAAACAGCATTCCCATGTGACCCAGAAATTCTCCTACATAAACATTCAAGAGAATTAAAGACATTAGTCCATAGAAAATCCTGTAAGTGAATGTCCACAACAATATTGTAGTTAATAGACAAAAGTGGAAACATCTCAAAATGCCCATTAATTGATGACTACATAAATATGTGATATATCTATACAACTGGGATGTTATTTGGCCATAAGGTATAAAGTACTGACACATGCTACAGTGTGGATGACGTTTGAGTATATTAACTATGAGAACCAGGAGGGCAGGG
This sequence comes from Mus minutoides, assembly GCA_902729485.2. Classification (NCBI taxonomy): domain Eukaryota; kingdom Metazoa; phylum Chordata; class Mammalia; order Rodentia; family Muridae; genus Mus; species Mus minutoides. The sequence continues at coordinate 12,696 of LR753486.1, read as the reverse complement.
CAATCCTGTAACCTCAGGGCTGCGAAGAGATAGGCAGTCCCCAAACTGGCTAGCTACATTAGCCAAATGAGCAAGTTCTAGATTCAAGGGAGATACCCTACTACAATTTATAAGATAGAGAAGAGCCAACCAAGACACCCAATATATCAACCTCTAACCTACACACACACACACACACACCATATGCACTTGTGAGAAATAGTTAAATGTAAAAAAGCAAAATACAAGAACTGCATGTAAACTACCTGATATTAATATATATGCATTGATAATAAAGCACCTTAGCACTAATCCCACAACTCTGTGAGACACACACTGTCTTAAGGGGCAGCATAGCACAGTGGCTGAGAATATAGCCTAGAATCAAACTCTATGGATTCACTCAAGCTTTGTTCCTAACTCTAAAATGAAGCTAATTAAATATGAGAGCTGCTTGGAACCCCTGCCTGACACATACCAAGTCCTATCTAAGTGTTGATGACATCAGTGACAATTTCTAACTCTTTTCTCAAATGAGAACATAATCACACTGCTCACGGTGACACAGGAAATAATGAGGAGGAAGGAACTGACACTCAGTGTCACTGACTATAAGGTACGTGCTAGGAAACCACAAACAATGGATTAACTCTGTGGGGTAAAAACAAGCAACTCTTCAAATGGGAGGGAATTTTTATTTCAAATTATATTTAAGCAGGGGTCAAAGGTCCATGTGCCTGTTTCCCTCTAAAAGGCAGTTGTCATCGGGAACTTAGGGAAATGGGCACTGGTTTTGAGGCGCCCTCAGTGATCCGCAGAAACCTCTGCGCGAAGCTATTCCTATAGTGGGCATGCAGACACATAACTAAACGCCCATAACTAGACAGTTTCTAATGAATGTTCCCTAACTGTCCATAAAACATTAAGCACCGGGGCTGGAGAGATGGCTCAGCGGTTAAGAGCACTGACTACTCTTCCAGACGTTCTGAGTTCAATTCCCAGCAACCACATGGTGGCTCACAACCATCTGTAATGGGGTCAGACTAACTCTTCTAGTGTGTCTGAAGACAGCTAAAGTGTACTCATATAAATAAAATAAATCTTTAAAAAAAAAAAAGCGTCCTTTTCTGTGTATTCAGTGCCCCTTCCATACAGCTCAGAGTATAGTAAGATGCAGCTCGTTAGGCACGTCCCTCCCAATCCTTTAGATCTATATACCTAACTGTTTGACTCGGTAACTAAACTTAGAGAATTGCCATCCTCTCGTTGCTTCAGCTTAGGCATAAGCATCACCTCTGGTTCCTAATTCTCTGTTAGCTCCGTAACACAATCTATAAATCCTTCCTTGAAATATCCCGCCCATCTGTCCGCTCTTTTCCATTTCTACTAGGAACAATTAATTCTGAACAGCCTGTTATTAATTTTCCTGTAAGGTTTCCTTTCCATTCATTCACCCACTCCACATATCAAATAACTTTCAAAGTGCTTGTTAGGCACCAAATAAAACAAAACAGAGAAGTAGCCTGTGCCCTCTCAGAGGTACGTTTCTCAAAGGATAATAACTAAACAACTTGTTACAAAAGGCAAGCCTGAAAGTTAATTCGCTGTGTCAAGGAAGTACCTAATCTTCAATACACATGAAGAAAATCTGCCTCCTCTCCTTAATTCCCTCCACAAAGTTGGGCCGAAAATAAAGAGTAAATAAAGGAAAATCAAAATGGCCAGTCAGTGGTGGCGCACGCACCCCTTTAATCCCAGCACTTGGGAGTCGGAGGCAAGCAGATTTCTGAGTTCGAGACCAACCTGGTCGACAGAGTGAACTCCAGGACAGCCAGGGCTACACAGAGAAACCCTGTCTCGAAAAACCAAAAAAAGGAAGGAAGGAAGGAAGGAAGGAAGGAAGGTAGGTTCCACGCAAGGAGGTGTGTGTGGAACATTTACAAAATTTGTTTTCAGTCTGAACAGTAACAGTCTAGGAAGCAAACTGAGGGCCCCAGCAATTTGAGGGCTATACAAAAAATCACTGGAAGCCCTTGCCGGCTTTTAAGGAGGGATGGTGGAATTCTACAAGATCTACCTTAACTAGTATGAAAACAAACAGGGGGACAACAAGAACACTGTCCCTGCCATCAATCTTACCCAGCTACAGGGATACAGATCTCAACGTTTTGCTGCCTCGTAAGATTTTAATGGAGCCCACTGTAGAGAAAAATCCAACTTCAAGAGCTGCTTGCTCTTCGTGCGGTCCCAGTTTTCCCTCCCACACATACTGAGACCCAGCTCCGACCTTCACAAGCAGTGCCATGCACCGTCTGGAACAATTTCCTAGTTTTGACTCCCAAGCCCAAGCTCTCAAGCGGTCCCCTTCCTTAGAAACCCTCACCCAACCACTCAACTTCAAGGATGCGCCCTGTCCCAACACCGGGTACTCTGCCACTCCCTAGCGGGACAGTAAACATCTGCAACCCCTGCCAGCCTCGGGATTTCTCCCGCCAGCGGGGTGCGGGAACGCGGCGCGCGTGCGCGGGGCCCGCCGTCCCGCGGGAGCTCCAAGCGCTACCCGGAACCGCACTCTCGGGCTCTGCGAGGCGAGCGGCCGGCCCTGGGCTGAGGACGCCCGCCCGGGCGCCAGGAAGGACCGAGGCGGAGACGCCGGCCGCTTCTCCTCGCCCTATGCCCGCTTCACCCCAACCTGCCTTGCCGCTGGCCGACTGCCGCCTCCGCCCCGACTAAAACTTCAGCCTCCAGAACCACAGAGCCGGCCACCGGGGAAAGCGGAAAGCGGCTTCCGGGCCGTTACCTCGGATACCAGAGCTCCGCCCCCACGCCTTTACGTACATCCGGCGAGTTCCCCCAAGGCGTCCCAGAGGCGGTACAAAGCCTCCTAAAGTAATTTGCGCACCAAACTCCACATACCGCACTTCCTTGCCTTAACTTTTTTTTCCTTGCCTTAACTTTTGACCGTTTGCTTAAAACTGCGTCTTGCTACCTCCCAGTAAGCCAAACGCGCTAGGTTCACCGGGAACTAAAACTGACCCTGCTCTCAGGAAGTTTACAGCCCCATAGCAGCAAGCTATTGACGACCGAAATGTGTACGGTGAAAACGATGGCTAATGCTAAGGAGGAAATGTACAAACTAGATAGTGACATTACGGGAATATTTCAATATCTCAGGAAAGCTGAAATGAAAGGAGGAGTAGATTATTTTAAAAGAAAGAGCATTTCTACAGAGGGAATTGCCGGTGCAAGGATGTACGTCAAATTGCAATGGAGGAGTAGAAGTTGAGAGAACTTGGTGGTTGTGCTTGGTGGACTGGAGCCAGGATGTGCATAACTTCACAGATCATGTTAAGGACTTTACAATGAACGTCTTACCCTTGATAACTTCCTTTGAAACCCCCGACCTTCGATTGTTAGGGGGAAAGCTACACACGGATCAACAGGTGTATATTCAGTGTCATCTAGGTGCAATGAACTGCCTTCTGAGACTTTCCACTCTGATCTAATGTGGACGTGTTGTTCGTCTATGTAATCGTCATCATCCCGTCCTCTCCAGCTTGCTGTAGTCACTTGGCAAGTAACCAGTACTGGCTCACCTAAATGCTTACACTGCCACAGTGCACATGTCCATGCTGATTCATGGCCCCCAACTTAAAGTAAGCTCCTACAGTTGATGGAGCATCTTGTTACAGGTCTCTGCTCCGTTAATTCTCTCACTCCCCTAGGCGACAGTAGTATACTTTCTTATCTCCTGTAACCTCATGCCAATCTATAGACTTGCTTTTCATTTCGTTTTTAAAACTGAATTAGCCGGGCGAGGTGGCGCACGCCTTTAATCCCAGCACTTGGGAGGCAGAGGCAGGCGGATTTCTGAGTTCGAGGCCAGCCTGGTCTACAAAGTGAGTTCCAGGACAGCCAGGGCTATACAGAGAAACCCTGTCTCGAAAAAAAAAAAAAAACTGAATTAAGAAAACTTCAATCAGCTTCCATCACTGTTTCTGCCCTCCTATCAACATATTTATCCACAGAGGTCATCTTTTCCTTCAACTTCCAAAACCCAGTGAAACATGTGCACACATGCACACACACAAGAAAACTGCAAAGTATATAATAATCAAATCAATCAAAACCAGTGATAAAAAAAATCTATAAACAGATTGCATAAGAACAAAAAAAGATATATAACAATTTCTATTTAGAAACCAACTATAGGGTAAGATAATGACATATTTCTTGTTCCACTTGCTTTCTTGTTTTATTCTTTTAAATATATATATATATATATGTGTGTATGTATATATAGTCTTGTTTTATTTTATATATTTATACCTATTAAAATGCATTTTCTTTAGAAAAATAGTTAGCAAACTGATTCTGAAATTCTTGTGAAAGACCTACAATAGCCAAAACCAAAAGAACAAAATTTGATTTCTAAAAATGACTGATTTTAAAACTTATTAAAAAGATTATAGTAATCATAATGTCATGATATGGGAAGACAGTTATACTGTCTGGTTTTTTTGTGTCAACTTGACACAAGCTGGAGTTATCACAGAGAAAGGAGCCTCCCTTGAGGAAATGTCTCCATGAGATCCAATTGTAAGACATTTTCTCAATTAGTGATCAAGGGTGGAAGGGCCCCTTGTGGGTGGTGCCATCCCTGGGCTGGTAGTCCTGGGTTCTATAAGAAAGCAAGCTGAGCAAGCCAGGGGAAGCAAGCAAGCATGGCCTCTGCTGATGCTCCTGCTTCCTGATCCAGTCCTAACTTCCTTTGGTGATGAACAGCAATGTGGAAGTGTGAGCTGAATAAACCTTTCCTCCCTAACTTGCTTCTTGGCCATGATGTTTTGTGCAGGAATACAAACTCTGACTAAGAAAAGTCATTCAAATATATCAATGAAGTAAAGCAAAACTCAAAGTAAACTCATACAAGTGTAGAGAACTAATGTTTCATAAAAATAGTTTAGGCCGGGCGTGGTGGCACACGCCTTTAATCTCAGCACTCGGGAGGCAGAAGCAGGTGGATTTCTGAGTTTGAGGCCAGCCTGGTCTACAAAGTGAGTTCCAGGACAGCCAGGGCTATACAGAGAAACCCTGTCTCAAAAAACAAAAACAAAAACAAAAGCAAAATGAATCTTGCTGGAATAGTAATATCTCCATATGCAAAATAATGGATCTAAACATTATACTTATCACATTTAAGAAATTAATTGAAAAAGTAATACAGGACTGGAGATACAGCTCAGCTTGAAAAGTACCTCCTGCCTAAAAAGGAAGACCTGAGTTCCATCCCCAAGCCAGGCATGGTGGTGTGCATTTATAATCTGTGCTGGTTAATTTTAAATGCCAGTGGATGTATCTGGAGGATGTCATCCTTAGTGAGGTAACCCAATCACAAAAGAAGTCACTTGATATGCACTCACTGATAAGTGGACATTAGCCCAGAAACTTAGAATACCCAAGATACAATTTGCAAAACACAAGAAAATCAAGGAGAAGGAAGACCAACATGTGGATACTTCATTCCTCCTTAGAATAGGGAACAAAATACCCATGGAAGGAGTTATAGAGACAAAGTTTGGAGCTAAGATGAAAGGATGGACCATCTAGAGACTACCCTACCAGGGGATTCATCCCATAATCAGCCACCAAACCCAGACACTATTGCATATGCCAGCAAGATTTTGCTGAAAGGACCCTGATATAGCTATCTTGAGTGAGGCTGTGCCAGTGCCTGGCAAATACAGAAGTGGATGCTGACAGTCATCTATAGGATGGAACACAGGGCCCCCACTGGAGGAGCTAGAGAAAGTACCCAAAGAGCTGAAGGGCTCTGCAACCCTATAGGTGGATCGACAATATGAACTAACCAGTACCCCCAGAGCTCCTGTCTCTAGATGCATATGTAGCAGAAGATAGACTAGTCAGCCATCATTGGGAAGAGAGGCCAAGGGGTCTTGCAAACTTTATATGTCCCAGTACCAGGTAACGCCAGGGCCAAGAAGTGGGATTGGGTCGGGAGGGGAGCAGGGCAAGGGTAGGGTATAGGAAACTTTCAGGATAGCATTTGAAATGTAAATAAAGAAAATATCTAATAAAAAAAAAAAAGACCACGTGTTGCTCTCACAGAGCATCTAGAGTTGGTTCTCAGCACTAGTGCTGGCTGGCTCATAACTGTGTAGCTCCAACTACAGACAAAAAAAAAAATTAAATGCCAACTGAGAAGAGAGCCTCAGTTTGGGAATCACCTATATCAGATTAGCCTGTTGACAGTCTGTGGAGGAATTACCTTGATTTTTTTGATTGAAGTAGAAGAGCCCAGCCCACTCTGGGTGGCACCATCATTAGGCAGTTCATCCCTGTATTGTTTTTGTTTTTGTTTTTGTTTTTTAAAGATAGATGAGGATAAGCCAGCTGCAAACCAGCTAGCCATCAGTATTCTCAATGTTTCTGCTGTGACCTTTGGCTGGAAAAGTGAGTTCCAAGGTCTGAGATTCTACTGTGTGGAATAGCAAATGTGTCAGCCTTCAAGTTCTTGCCCAGAATTCCTGCCTTGACTTCTCCAATGATGAACTGTAATCTCGAATTTTTAAGGCAAGTAAACCTTTCCCTCCTCTGTGTCACTTTTGACCAGGGTGTTTTTACAGAAGTAAAGGCAAAACAAACTAGACCATCAGCCTGGTGCTGAGAGGCAACGACCTGTGGACCCTGGAGAGAGTCGGCTAGCCTTTCTAGTTGGATTGAGTCCAGTGAGAGATACTGTGTCAAAATATAACGTTGAAAGTTGTGAAATAATTTGCTTGACATTGACCTCTAGCCTCCACACATGCAAATGGACAAAAGCAGAAAACACTGAAGAAACTATGTGCATCGGGCAAACATAATCCATAAATATAAGATAAACTGGAGTTCATTAAAATTGAATTTTTTCTCACACTTTTTCTGTTAACAAATCAAAAGACCCACAGACTAATACAAATCTTTCCAATGTATGTATCAATTAAGGACTTACATTTTAATATATATAAATATAAAGATATCACAAGGTGTCTGGAGCCGACTCTGTCATCCCAATTCTGAATCTTTATCAAAGAGGAAGGAAAATATATGGTCCTACAAAACTTACACATGCAGCCTGTAGCAGCTTTGTTTGTAATAGCCAAAAGCTATTATCTCTGATAAACACTCATCAACAGATTGATGGCATTGTTACATATCTACACAAGGAAACACTGCACAATAAGAAATAATAACAAACTATTGCTACAAAAGCCTTGATATATCTCATAGTTACTGTGCTGAATGAAAGAAAGCAAACAAATAACATATATTCTATGGTTCCATTTATATAAAACTTGGGGGAAATGAAAGCCAATGAAGAGTGGCAGTATGTGAGTGGTCTCTTGGGAATAGGACGGAGCCAGTTAGAGATAAAAGATATTAATATGGAGGATGAAGGAAGCTCTGGAAAAGGATGGATATGATCCTGTCCTGGTGGTTTCACAGATGTGTGTGTGTGTGTGTGTGTGTGTGTGTGTGTGTGTGTGTCTAAAACAGGTGTCGTTTTTAAAAACATTAAATTGTATGCTTTAAACTTGTGGAAATTGACATATGTCATTTGTACCTCAAGAAAGCTATTCATTTACCTTTTTTTGGGGGGGGGCTTATCCTAATATGCTCCCAAACCACAGGACACCTGCTGTCCATTCAATCCCTCTTCACCTCCCCAATGCCAACACCCAACCAGAGAATCCCCAAAGCCTTGTTTTTTTTTTTTTAAAAGATTTATTTTATTTATTATATGTAAGTACACTGTAGCTGTCTTCAGACACTCCAGAAGAGGGCGCCAGATCTCGTTACAGATGGTTGTGAGCCACCATGTGGATGCTGGGATTTAAACTTATCACCTTCGGAAGAGCAGTCGGGTGCTCTTACCCGCTGAGCCATCTCACCAGCCCCCAAAGCCTTGTTTTTATTTCACCATAAACATTTTCTGCTCTCTAGCTTTTCTTTCTTTACTTTTAAAACATTTTTTATGATTTTATTGTTGTTGTAGAAATCAAATTCAGTGTCTTACTTCTGCTAGACACGTGCTTTACCAAATTACAGCTGTCAAGCCTAACCTGACTTTGAGTCTATACCAAATACAAATGACAGTGGTTGGATCTCTTGCTATGCCAATCTCTGAATCAATGACACCTTTTAATTCTCAAACAAGGTCAGTTGAGAAGTCTTCAATTATTTCTACACTTTGGCTGTGTATGATTTTACTCTATTGTTTTATTCTTAAACTAGGAAGACAATAAGAATAAACATTATTAATACTTCCTGTACAATGTGGAGATTTAAACTAAAATGTAAGTTATATGAATCTCTGGTCAGTTCTGGGAGGAAAACCAATAGGGAAACTATCAGTTGTGACCAAACCCAACCATTAAGAGGAAGATGTTGCAGAAATTGTTGGTTCAATTCTGTTGTCATCTATGGACAAGCTGTTGACCATTTGAACATTCAGTCAAACAGCTGCTTCTTTTGCTTTATTCTCTTGCTTGGAAGAGCTTGGCCAGTTCAGGGAAGACTTAAAAGCAGACCTTCTTTTTTAACCGTTAGAAGATTCTCTAGTCTTGTCCATAGTCGACTGTATTATAAAACGTAAACTTCCCAGTGTGTGCTCATCATGATATGATGAACAAGAGCAGCTTCACAGGAGAATTTAAAGCTGTAGATTGTGTTACTGCACGCTAGAGATAGTCTTTACCTGCTGGGGTTGAATCTTGATTGCTCCCATCTCTCCTTGCCATGTCTACCTTTGGAATAGTAATAGTTATTCTGTGCTGTCACATAATTTTCTTTCTGATTTTTGAAGGGAATCATGTTTAGGATACTTTGAACAGTGTTGTAACTGTTAAGGTCATGGGTCTCCTAGAGATGGTATATGTGCATTGTGTACTATGAGATAGAGGATGAAGGCAAACAATCACGGTTTGGATAAGAAATGTTCCTCCACAAGTTTGTATATTGGAAGAATGGTCCCCATCTTTGGCACTATTGAAGACACGACTGGATCCTGAGGACTCTGATATATTTAATGGACTAATCCCTCGATTGTATTAGAAAACGAGACATTATTGGGAGATCAGATCTAATTGAAGAAAACAGATCACAGTCAGCATGCACTGGAAAGATAGGCTACCTCCCTTGATCCTTTATCTCTCTGTGCTTTCTACCTGCCTTGGTGAGGCACCTGCCACTACATTTGGTCTTATCACAGGCTCAAAGTCTTAGAGTTAGCCTGGCTTGCATCGCAACCTCTTAAAAGTAAGCCAAGTAAATCTTTTCTTCATCTTAATTGTTTCTCTCATGTAGGTTAAAGAAACAAGAAAGTCTGATTAACATAGATCTCCATTAGCCTTCTGCAGGTGGCAAATATTTGATCTATTAACCCTTAAATACTGTTGAATTCAAATTTAGAGTTATTAGTGGAGGTTTGGTCTTGCTGTCTATTGTAATGCTAAGTGTGGGCCTCCAAGACTTAGAGTCTGCAAATAGACCTATGACCCTGCCCCCAAGTTATTTGTGATTGGTAAATAGAGATGCCAACAACCAACATCTGGGAAGAAGAGATACAGGTAGGGATCAGGTTTCTCAGGCTTGGAGTCAGAAGAAAACCACAAGGAGAAGAAAAAGTGATGGAGAAGGAAGAAAAGGCACCATGGGTTAGATGAGCTCAAGAGAACATGGCCCTGAGGGCTGGCCAATTGAAGTTAAGAGCAGTCCAGATAAAATATAGTAATAACTTAGGATTATGAATAAGAAAGTAGATTCTAATAACTTAGAAGGTAGATATCTGTCTAGCACTATTGCTGATTAAGGCTTATTATAAATATAAAGGTTGTGTGTATCTTTTATCCAGGAACTAAATGATCAAGGTGGGATAAAAATCCTGGCTCTAGATTAAAATTTTCTACAACAGTTAGTTTAGTTCTGACATCAGATTTTAGTAATTGTTTCCCCCTCTTGGGAGAATATAACTATCAAAGAGACGAACTCGTGTGTTTGTAATTGGTCACGTAGGTGTAAGTATAACTGACCTTAGTTGTAAATCCCAAGATCTCATTTTGATAGAACTGGAATAATCCACTGGCTTTTATCCTGGAGGCCTGATAATAGATGACACATCCTACAGATAGTAAGATTGGTAGTATTGAGCTCACTGGGATAATCTGATAACTGAGCTAGAACAGTACGTTTTCATTTGACAGTTATGGTATGAAGCAGGAAAAAGTGAAAGGGGGCCATTAATTACAATAATCAAAGACTTGTAATAAATGATAAAGAAAATTATCCCCAATAAGCTGGCTACAAACAGAACAGGTAGTAGAACAAGTCTTTGTCCACCATCTTTAGTAGAAATTGTCTATCATGATAGCTCCTTGTTTGAAGGATCTCGGCCTATTTTCAACAATAGACTACTACTTGAGAATGTTCATGGTAAAGTCTTGGAGCAACTCTCTAGTAATGTGGACTTTTTTCCCTTTAGTGGTTGTGATAGGCTATATTGGAGTGTCACCCAAAGGTCCATGTGTTAAATGATTGATCTTCGGGATGGCACTACTGGACTGTGGTAGAAATTTAAGTAGATAGGCATAGTAAGAAGACCTTGGAGCTGGGTATGTTTTAATTTGACAGTTATAGTATGAAGCAGGAAAAAGTGAAAGGAGCCATTAATTACAATAATCAAAGACTTGTAATAAATAATAAAGAAAATTATCCCCAATAAGCTGGCTACAAACAGAACAGGAAGTAGAACAAGTCTATTTGTTTGGGTGTGGTAGCACACGCCTTTAATCCCAGCACTCGGGAGGCAGAGGCAGGTGGATTTCTGAGTTCGAGGCCAACCTGGTCTACAGAGTGAGTTCCAGGACAGCCAAGGCTATACAGAGAAACCCTGTCTCGGGGAAAAAAAAAACTGGGAGAAAAAAACCCCAATATTTGTATGTTTTCTCAGGCATTTCATTAACAAAAAGCAAAGCCAACTGTAGTCATGAAACATGAAATTAATAACAGTATCTGGAGTTTCACTGATAGATTTCTTCATATGTTATCTCAAGGATCTCATTAACAAAAGGCAAAGCTAATTGCAGTTGGGAAATGAAATCAATGATGGTTTCTGGAGTTTCACTNAGAGTCTAATATTAGGGTATATGTATCTAAATGCAGAGGCATACTTGACGTGAAATTTTCTGGTTTATTTGGAGACTCAGTTGTGTCATGTGATATTTTTCTGGATTCTGTCTTATGAGAGGATGTTTTGCTGAGGCAGCCACTAGAGAGGATGCATGATGTTTAGAAAGAGTATAAGTAGACCACAACAGACAGTGAAGGACGCTTTTGCATTGGTTCGCCTTGCAAAATTTTACTGGTTTTCTCTGATCTTTGCTTGTTGTGACTTCACAGAGAGACATGCACCAAAGAACTTCCTGTGGTATTTTGGCTGCTTTTCTTATGGATTGAATTGCTCCTACTAATTGGTGTTTGGTGTTTGGGACTGCTGATATCCTGACAACAAAGATCAGAATCTCCCCTGAAGAACTACTTCTAAACAGGTCCACATCCCCCTTGCCCTAATTAACCATCTTTCTCCCCTACCTTTATTCTGTGGACTAAAAGGGAGATTGAAGCATTAAAGAACGCTAATTAAAGTAGGTTTTGAAAAATCTCAGCCTACACATACTGGTTTATATAAAGACAGCCAAAATGTCCCCAAGGGAATGGACCATTTGGTCTTAAGAACCAGCTGTAAAGTGAAGTGGAAGTTTCTGGTTGTGTCATGTGATGCAGACTCATGTGATGTTTTGCTAAGCTAAGACTTGTTGGACAAATGTGATGTTTGGAGAGAGTATAAGGGACTCAGCAGACAGAGACAGGGTGCTTGCATAGCTGACTGTGCAGCTCTTTGTTAGTTCCTTGTGTTCCCTGATCTTCACTTCAAAGAGAGAGGCACAGCAGAAAACTCCTGACATTCTGACTGGTCCTGGTCACTGGCCAAGGAGGCCTGGTGGTTTCTGCTGGATCAAGTTTCCCTTTGCTGATTTGTGTCTGGTGACTCTTTTAAACTGAACTGTTGGTATCCTGACAAACGAAGATTGGAATTATCTCTAAGAACTGCTTTTGAACAGGTCCACATTCCCTTGTCCTATTTACTATCTATTCTTCCATATATATATATATATATATATATATATGTGTGTGTGTGTGTGTGTGTGTGTGTGTGTGTGTGTGTGTGTGTATCAGAACTTACAAAGTTCTTTCATGACAGTTGTCTTAGTCCGGGTTTCTATTCCTGCACAAACATCATGACCAAGAAGCAAGTTGGGGAGGAAAGGGTTTATTTGGCTTACACTTCCACACTGCTGTTCATCACCAAGGAAGTCAGGACTGGAACTCAAGCAAGTTAGAAGGCAGGAGCTGATGCAGAGGCCATGGATGGATGTTCTTTACTGGCTTGCCTCCCCTGACTTGCTCAGCCTGCTCTCTTATAGAACCCAAGACTACCAGCCCAGAGATGGTCCCACCCACAAGGGGCCCTTCCCCCTTGATCACTAATTGAGAAAATGCCTCACAGCTAGATCTCATGGAGGCATTTCCCCAACTGAAGCTCCTTTCTCTGTGATAACCTCAGCTGTGTCAAGTTGACACAAACCTAGCCAGTACAAC
>LR753483.1:292481-379335 GCA_902729485.2 Mus minutoides | reverse complement strand
AAAAAAAAAAAAAAAAAAAAAAAAAGACTAGTATGATCCCTCCTTCCATATGAAATTTGGGGGGCTGTGTTTCTCTTCGGTTACACTCATACTTTCAAAAGTTTTATAGTTTCACCATTGGTCTAAAGGCATACTGCCTGCTGACTGAAACCCTATTAAATCCTCACCTTCATAGGAGAGCCTGCTTCCTTCTTTGTTTTCACACAGTCACACTTCTCTCTGACTTTGGTTTTCCCTTGAGGCTTCAAACCCATTTATAGGTTAACATGCACTGTAAATCAGCAAAAGGGAGCCAGGGGCATTCCAATCTTAACCATATGTGCTGTTGTTTATGTCCTTATTAAGCAGATCTCAGCCATATTAGGAACTCAGATCCATGTTTGTCAGATTTTGTTCCCATGGGGCATGGACATGTGAAATTTTTTCACCATAATTCAGAAAAGCAATCCTTCATTTCTCCTCCTCCTTTCCACCAGGAGTATGAGAACAGAACTTGAACTTTCCAGAGGTAGCCATTTTTCTCTGTAAAAGTTGTAATTAGTGAAACCCCCACTGGCTTCAGGTTTCATCATATGGTCCTGACACCTTATTTCAGCATACACAGCTCTTCCATGGGTATACTATAATTCTCATAATTGTTGCATAGTTACATTATCCGTCTGGGTGTCAGCCTTTATTGACTACAGAGATAATGGAAGCCATAGAGTCTAGAAGCTGAGTGGAAACAGACCCCTGATTGGAAGTTATGCCAATTGCCTCTCTGGTCTTCCTTAAGTACTATGTGAGAAGAAAAAAGCTGGGTCTTGGGTGATTGAGAAGGCATGGAGGAAAGCAAAAAGTCAAGTCCAACTTGCTACTATATTACCTTTTAAAAATAATTTTCAGTCACACAGTTTTCAGTTCTAAGGTCAACAAGACTCCATTACTCATACTACAAAGTCATGACCTAGAAGACCTGTAAATGGCTTCTTGGAGAAGGCTGTGTAAAAGACACATTTTCAATAGCTTATAGGAAATTGAGAAGTTGGGCCATGTAAGCATGACATAGGAATAGTAAGGGTAGGAGTAGAGGAACATAGAAGTTCTTTGTCTAGAATTTTGTAGTTGAATGAACAGGTAGGGAACCAGAATGGGCAGAAGCAAATAGGAGGGCAAACTACCACACTGTAAATTGGGGTCAAAGAACAGAGCATTTGTATATATCTCTTCTATATATTTGTTAGTTTGTGTTAGCCATTAAAAAAAAAGTCTAGAGGCTCACAACACTTTGTCAGAGCCCCATCTTTGTGAAAGAGGAAGAGGAGAAAAAGCAGAGGCGAGGCTGGGGAAGGCCAACACTTCCTCATCTGCAGTGTGAAACATCATGTCCTTTCTAAGATGGGCTTAAAATTCAATGTACTCTTAGTTGGTAGGATCATGAAGATAAGATACTAAAATGTACATGTATATATTGAGGAAAATTGCTGGTCTACCCACTGATGGTATGTTGGAGAAAATGGCAGTATTTTATTTAATTTGTCCTCGTGTTAATTTTGTTTTTGTTGTTGCTGTTATTGTTGTTGTTGTTGTTGTTGTTTGGTTTTTAGAGACAAGATTTCTCTGTGTAGCCCTGGCTGTCCTGGAACTCATTCTGTAGACCAGGCTGGCCTCGAGCTCAGAAAGGTGCCTGCCTCTGCCTCCCAAGTGCTGGGATTAAAGGAGTGCGCTACCACTGCCCGGCTAGGCTTGGTATTTTCTTTGCCACTTAGGGGAAAAAATAAATTTTCATGTTTAAGAAACATTTCATTTCCCTTTTTAAAAATATTATAGTAGGAATAAAATGTGGTGTGACTAGGCATTTGTTTGGTGAGAGAGTCCATAGGTGGCATCAGGTTCTTACAGGAACTATATAAGAAGCAACAAAGAACCAATGTGGAGCTATACTTCTTGATCTTTGAGGAGGTGCGTACTTGTAGAACACAAAAAGTTGGCTTTGGAACTTCAGCCAGATTCTGCCTCCCTTGCCTCAACATCCTCTAGTCTTGCCTTAAAGCTCATTTTCCCTTCTGTCCATGATATCACAGAGTCTGTCATAGAAATTGAATAGGACGAAGTACACTCATATGATGTACAAAAGGCTGGCACCAGCACAGCTGTGTGGTTTCACTCCCTATAGTTCCACCTACTCCTGGCTCTCAGATTTACTGCCCCACTATCTATAAAATAATGACCACAGCACAGCTGCTTTACACATAAGTTTATCTAGAGAAAGAATTGAGTATGTCTGTGGAAAGTCCCTAGATATGATGTCTGGACAGACTGGACTTTTAATACATGTGAGCTATTTATATGGTCCTTAGAAATTATCTGGGATGCTTACTTAGTGAAGATAGAAGATTTCCTGGAATTGGCTAGCTAACTAAATCATACAATAATGACCTATTTTTGAGTGTTCCTATTACCTAGAGAGACCATATATTTTTTAATTAAGTAAGTAATGTGCATATGAGTATATATTAAAATATGGGGAGCAAAGGTTGGAGATAACCAAAAGCAAGTCTCCCTCACAGTTTCAAAAACAGCAAAACAAAACATAAAATGGGAGAACAAACCACAGCAGCTGGGGCTGCAGCTGGAATCCATGTGCAGTTTTACAGATGGATAGTATTGCATTCCCAGAATAGCAACCAGAGAAGGAGAGAGCGGAAACAGCTCTGGATTGTCCTTGTACTAAACATTCTTTCAACTGAAAACAAAATCTTCAGTTTCTTCTTGTTGTGAGAGAGAGAGAGAGAGAGAGAGAGAGAGAGAGAGAGCAGAGAAACCCCCCAATTTTATTTTTAAGGGGGATGGGAAAGCTTTCCTGATGCCGCCAAGTTCTGAAAGGAGGAACTGGAAAATGACATGTATTTTATTTTCTCCTTAACCAAGAATTTTCAAGAAGAGGATTGAAAACTAGAATGAAAACTTATGAGGCTTCGTGCCAGTGAAATAAAACAAAGACCAAGAAGCTAAAGGTCCCTCAGAAAAGACATTGTCTCTTTGATTTTGTGAAGTTTACCACAGGGAATACTTTTCCTTGATGGTGACTTGTTTACCTGAAAATGACCTTGTCTTCTAAAAATAAAGCACTCTGAGTTCTGTGGTGAGCTTGCAGAACACTACTTCCCCCAATTCAATGTTTCACATGGGAAGACCCAGGGGCTCCCTGAGGATTCCTGATTCCTATGCAGGACAACCGCATGTGATACAAGATGGATCTTCCTGGGGTTGGGGTTACATCTTTATCCTAACAATAATCAGCATTTTCAGCTGATGTTATTGAGGCAAATGAACATTCAGAGACCAATAGTTCTCACTAGGGGAAATTTTGCCCTACAGGTACATGAAACCCCATGTGGAAACACCTGTGGTTGGCACAACTAAAGGTGAAGGGAAGCTACTAGGATTTAATGTTCTAACTCTACTTTATAGCCTACCATGCATAGGATAGTCTTTTTTTAAATTTTTTTCTCTTTATTAGATATTTTCTTCATTTACATTTCACATGTTATCCAGAAATTTTCCCTTACCCTCCCGCGTCCCCGCCCTGCTCCCCTACCCACACCCTCCCACGTAATGGCCCTGGCATTCCCCTGTTCTGGGGCATATAGAGTCTGTATGACCAAGGGGCCTCTCCTCCCAATGATGGCCAACTAGGCCATCTTCTTCCATATATGCAGCTAGAGACATGAGCACAGGGGGAACTAGTTAGTTCATGTTATTCTTCCACCTAGAGGGTTGAAGACCCCTTCCGCTCCTTGGGTGCTTTCTCTAGCTCCTACCTTGGGAGTCCTGTGTTCCAACTAATAGCTGACTGTGAGCATCCACTTCCGTGTTTACCAGGCACAGGTATAGCCTCCCACAAGACAGCTATATCAGGTCCCTTTCAGCATTATCTTGCTGGCATATGCTATAGTGTTTATTTTGGTGGCTGATTGTGGGAGGGATCCCTGGCAGCCGCCGTCACTGGTTGGTCCATGCATAGGATAGTCTTTCACTAAATTTCATTACTGCCAGGATAGATAAACACTGAATTAGAGATATTTAGACTTTTCTTTCCATTTAGGAAAAAAAAAAAAAAAGGAAACTAAGTAAAAGGATTACCAAGCTTTTAAAAATGCTCATATTCCTGATTGTAATGATTTAACTTAGAGAAATGACTTCCAAGACAGTGCTCAGCCAAACACATGTCTTTTTGTAGATATTTCTGTACCTTATTTATATTAACACAAGACTGAAAATGACACAAAGGCATATCACTTGGCTGCGCTTAAAAGAAATCATGATCAGTTTTGTGCAATGAGATGCTTACGGCCCAGAAAATAAAAATTAAAAAATAAATAAATAAATAAATAAATAAATAAATAAATAAAGGAAGGAAGAAGGAAAATTGTTTGAAATTGAGAGATTGATGCAACATGTTAGTAAGAGACAACAAGCCAGTTACAAAATAGGCTGCAGAGTGAGACTCTAGCTTTCAGGGGAAAAACCCCAACAACTACAAGATAGGTGTCTGTGCAAACAGGAACTTAGGAAACCATTTGAACAACTAGATCGGGATTGGTGGAATGAAGATTACTTTGTTTCTACATGCTTGCCCTAGCTCTCTACTTATCAACATGTGGAACATGAGTTTGTTTTATTAAAAAAAAAAACACTTTTGCACCTAAAGAGTAGTTTGCTGCCTTCATTCTGGGCATCCTTGATAGCACAACCCTTACTCACCCTGTGTCTTTCTTTTTTTGTCTCTGTTTGCGAGAGTGTTTGAAGAAGCATCTGCACTGACTGTTGTAGCTGCAACCCTGCAAATGCTCTGATTTAGACCACCAGAACCATACTCAAATCTAGTCCAAAGGGGAGTAAATAGAATGCCATGGTGAACATCTGTCATAGGAGATCACACACTTGAAACTAATCTCACATTCCTTCCCAGCACCTGTTTCTCCTATTTTCCAAATATCTAACTCATTCTTGGTTGTTTTATCAGCTGCTCCTTAAGGGTGTTTAGGTCTAAGGGATCCCTCCAAATTCCTTGCCTATTTTCTATCTGTTTCTGTTACTGTGACTTAAAGTGTGGAATTCTCACCTCCAGTGTGAATACAATGTCCCACGTGGTCTCTCCCCTATGCTGTTTCTAAGGCAATAGATCACTCTTTCAAACAGGCAAATATGTCCACTGCACTTTTGTGTGCTCCACTGTGAAAATGCTCCTTACTCAAGAGACTCTTCTTTTCACCAGAAATAACTCTTTTCTCTTTTCCAGACTCTGTGTGTGTGTGTGTGTGTGTGTGTGTGTGTGTCCATGTGTGTCCGTGTGTGTCCGTGTGTGTCCTGGGGTCTCTGGAGTTGATAAGATTCATTTTTGTACTCAATACCTGGGAATGACAAGTATATTTTCTTTCTAGAATGTGAACCTTCTAAAATGAGGACTGTGCTATAATGGTTGCTATAAAGGTTGAAAATAAGCATGACCAATGAAAAATGTCAAACCTAGGGTAGAAATATGCTAAGCAGATGGATCAGTGAAGTAGGTATGGATTAATAAAGGGACAGATAAAGAGAACTGTTGATAGATGATTGCTGAATATCAATATTTTTATCTTTTTTACTGGTTATTTTATTTATTTACATTTCAAACGTTATCCCCTTTCCTGGTTTCACCTCCACAAACCCCCTATCCCATCCTCCCTCCCCCTGTTTCTATGAGGATGCTCCCCCACCCACCCATCCACCCACCCACTCCTGCCTCACTGCCCTAGCATTCCCCTACACTGGGTAAGGCATCAAGCTTCACAGAACCTAGGGCCTCCCTTCCCATTGATGCCAGATAAGGCCACCCTCTGCTACATATGTATCTGGAGCCATGGGTCCCTCCCTCTTTGGTTGGTGGTTTGGCCCTTGGGAGCTCTGGGGGGACATCAATATTTTTTAAGGACAAATGAATTGGGAATGTTGAATAGGAATAGTTTTACAATAAACACTTAAGAATTGCAACATTTTAATTAATGTGCTATTAAGATGACCATTGAAATTTTATCCTTAATCCAAATTAGGAATCAAATGGAATATTATCATTCCCTTTTTGATTTAGACAATGGTGATATTTTCACGCAAGGAAAACTACTAATAAAAGTATGTCATAGCTTATTTAACCAAACAGAATTTTAAAGAGCAACATAAACTTCGATAATCTTTGTGTTTTCTTCACCCATAGGTCACTGGGAACAAAATGACATCTCTGAACTTAGCCACCATATTTGGACCCAACCTGCTCCACAAGCAGAAGTCATCAGACAAAGAATATTCTGTTCAGAGCTCAGCCAGAGCTGAAGAGAGCACAGCCATCATAGCTGTGGTACAGAAGATGATTGAGAATTATGAAGCCCTGTTCATGGTAAGTGGCCTTTCAGTGGTGATACATCTCAGTGATTGGATTATTAGTTGTCTGTGGTGGGATAAATGGAACTCGGGGTTTTCCGCTTTCTGTTTTGCTGTACTAGTTATCCGTAAACCATTGTATGTTAGGCAGTTTTTCTCAAACAGAAATTTCTTTTTTTTTTCAATTTTTTATTAGATATTTTCTTAATTTACATTTCAATTGCTATCCCGAAAGTCCCCTATACCCTCCCCCCGCCCTGCTCCCCTACCCACCCACTCCCACTACTTAGCCCTGGCATTCCCCTGTACTGGGGCATATAAACACTGCTAGACCAAGGGCCTTTCTTCCCCAATAATGGCCAACTAGGCCATCTTCTAATACATATTCAACTAGAGACATGAGCTCTGGGGGTTCTGATTAGTTCATATTGTTGTTCCATCTATAGGGTTGCAGACCCCTACAGCTCTTGTGTACTCTCTCTAGCTCCTACATTGGGGACCCTGTGTTCTGCCCTATAGATGATTGTGAGCATCCACTTCTGTATTTGTCAGGGACTTCAAACAGAAATTTCTATTACTCTGGTGTCATTACAAAAGTTTATTTCCATGTCCTAGCCATTATATAGGAAGTATAAACTTCATTTCATTGCCCCTTATATATTAATCACATGTAAAGATTTAGCCACTGACAAAACAGTAGTTCTTGCTCAAAATATTAGTAAAACACTCGTTTTGAAATTATGTTATCTCTGTGAATTCATCTGTCCATAACCAACCACGGTGACATGATTTCTCCAAGGTCAATCTTGACATGGTATCTCCTGTATGAAATGGCACCTTTCTTTCCCGTGCCCTTCCCATGTCACTTCCGATGGCGCTTATCTGTCCCCTGAAGCCCATTTACCATTATTATTTATGTTTATCTTGCTCAACATTGTACTGCAGTCATGTATGGCCATTTCCTCTCATAGATTATAAGTGCATTCCCAGCAAGGACTGTGTCCTTGTTATCTCCTCTCTGTATCCTCTGTGCACTTTTGGAAGGTCCTCCCTCTGGTAGGCACTCAGTGAATATTTTTTTTTATTTCTATTGAATTACACATTCCTATTTTCCTTCATAAAACTGCACTGCTTGCTCACACATCCCTTGAAACATCAGAACAAAAGCCAATTTTCTCCTATTTCTGTTATCTATTCAGACTGTATGTCACTTTTTACAGGAATGGTCTCCATTTTTTTTCTTTTGCCATTTCTCTTACCATTTGCAAATGCAATAAAGCCTGCCTATTCCACTAGAAAAGTAGTTCTTAACCTGGGAGGTTGCAACCACTTTGGGGTCACCTAAGACCACTGGAAAACACAAATATTTACATTACAATTTATAACAGCAGCAAAATTACAGTTATGAAGTAGCAACAGAATAATTTTATGGTTGGAGTTCACCACAACATGAAGCTATACTAAAGTGTGACAGCTTGAGGAAAGTTAAGGATCATTGCACTAAGGCCTTTTGTGGTCCCTTCAACTTAGAATGCTAGCTACCTCTTTTGAATCTCCTGAAGAGTTTATCTATCCTTATATGCTTTATCGCCATGTCTGTCCTATACCCATTTATTCTGGATAATTAAATGCCAGTGATTTCAAATAGCTTCCCTATTTGTCTTACCTGTATGATTGAGAGCAAGTTATTCAATACCCCATAAGCATTAATTAAACTCATGTGTAATGGGAAAAAATCTAATTCTTAAAGTTATGGCCAGAATCAATTGCTCTGAGGAAAAATAACACACAAAAAAACACTGTAAATATCAGTCCAAATGCTAATTAATAATTATATTTGTTTGATAACATGAGATGGCTTAGAATCTCAGTATTTTAGCACTAGAGACATACGTATCATAATGTTTTATCACACATTTGGTAGACAGCCTCATAGAAGGTTACTTGGGAACCCCAGATCCTTGTACTGCAAGATTCTGTTATATCTAGGCTTTTAAAGTATACCTAAAAGGAGTGTCCATTGTATGCACTCAATTCTATTGGCAAGAACTTAACCACAGATCATATTTAACTGCAAGGGGAGTTGGGAGTTGTACTCTGGATAGACGTACAGATGGAAGAGGAAATACATTTACCACAGTGTATAACAGTGGCATCTTACTTCCCATTGTGTCTGTGAAGCATTGTCTCTGTGTTGCACATGGAAAGCTCTCAAAAACGTTGAGTTAGTCATCAACTATATAAATTTCACACTTAGGTCCAAAACCTCATAATTAATTACATATTTGGATGAATCAAATGTCTGAACTTCTCAATATTTTCATCAAGTTTTAAGTCACATATCATCTTGCCAAGTTGTCTTGGCATTACTTCATGTTCTCTGGACTTTTTTTTAACAAAATAATATCTCTCATCAATCTTAGTTCTAGTCTCTAAATTCTGTATTCTGAGGGAAGTTTTCCTTTATATAAAACCACAAACTATGGAAATTTTTTGTCACCTCAGACATTAACCAAATGCTTCCTGATCTCCTCAAAAGGCGGAGGTCATTGTAATTATGTCATCCCTCTTTTCTCTACTTCCTGCCACCTGGAAGACCAGGATATCAGCAAAACATCAGGATTCTGTCTCTTGTGATGTTTCCCAAATCTGTCCTTGTTTTTATCATTTCTGCAGAGATTAGTGTTGAGATTCTCTTGGGCATTAACGAATATTTTATGTGCACAAATTATGGTTTCTGTTTCTTAAATAAACCCATCTTGATGAGGTTGTCTAAAATCCAATTCCTCCACCCTCACTCCACTATTCCTGCTATGATTCCTCTGCCTATTGCTAATAGACAGACACACAGACACACAGACACACAGACACACACACATACACACACACACACACACACACACACACACACACACACACACACACACTGAGAGAGAGACAGACAGAGAGAGACTGAGAGAGAAAGAGACAGAAAAAGACAGAGACAGAGTCAGAAACAGGCAGAGACAGACAGAGATAGAAAGACACACACACACACACACACACACAGACCACCCTGACTTCATATTCACCCTCTTCTTTATTTCCTTAGAAGTCTCCACTAGTAATAGAGTACATGGCTATTTTTTTTTCTTTTGCTGTCTTTATCCTCACTAAGTTGTAATATTTTCTGGTCCATATAGTTATTATTGCTGTGCCAATGGCATTGTAGAAATAAGATAAACACTTATTATATTCATGAGTGACTTGACAGCAGCTATGTGATGTATGATTTCTTTCTCAAAAGCCCTTACTCATACATGTGGGAAAAGTTTAGGCATGCAAGAATTAAGTATACTTTGCTTAATGTAAGTTAACCATTGGTATAATCATGTCTGAGCTCCTTAGATGGAGTATGAAAAATATACTAAAAATAAAAAAGACAATGGAAGAAATGGAAGGGGAAAAGGACATAGATCCCAGGAAGGGGAGAAGGACATAGACCCCAAGTCAGGGTCTGTAAAAATAAAACGGAACCAGAAAACTTGACTGCAGTCCTGTCTCTGCTCTGTTACATGACCTCATCTTTGATTTCTTTTTCTTTAGTTATCATGAACTAGTTTTAAATGAATGCTAGCCACGATCATTTTTTAGGTCTAACATCTGTGTAGTTTGATGCTCCAGAACTGACTTTTCCCTTTATATTTCTTAAAAGCCTAGAAAGAAAATTAATTTCATCACATATTTTAAATTCTCTTGCTGTTCACTGTTTTACAGAATCCTTTCAGTTATACCAAGGATCATGGAAGTTCATACATATGAGTGGATAAATATTCAACTGTATATGTGTACAATTTTGTTTGGTATTTTCATTTTTTTAATTATTCTAGAGTAATCACTACTCCAAATAGTGATGAAGCTACACAGACAGAACCTGTTAGCTAACTCTTCATAGTCCCCGGCAAGCATTATGAGCTGGAAAAGGGATAAACAATTGACATTAGAAATGAAATATTATTAGCAGAGAGAGCTGTGAGTGTTTCCTTAAAAGCACAAAACACCCTGCAGGCATTCTACAGAACTGGTGGAAAGGATCTAGAAACCCCAAGAAATCTACCATCTAAATGCTGTTCTGAATGTCCTTCATTTTCTACTGCTGAGAATGTTTCCTATGTGACCAGAATCTGAGTTAATGGGAAATGGGAAAAGGAAAGAAAGAACGTGGCTTTGACTCACAGTATTAAAGAGACATCTAAATTCAGAAGATATTGTGATTCAAGAATTGATTAGCATCTGGGGTTATATCTAAGTGACAGAGTCCTTACACTGTATTACAGGTCTTGGATTCTGTCCCCTCAAGCCACAAGAATATGGGGGGGTCTGTTTGGTTGGTGTTCATTTCTTTGTTTGTTTTAGGAGTCAGATTAGCCACTTGTTATTCAGAAATAAGTCTTGCTAACAGTCTTCAAGGTCACGGGCAAAGTGTAATATATTAGCTTATATTTATAATATTACTGCCTAGGAGACTGAGTCAAAGACATTCTCAGGGTGCTAGCTGCCAGTCTGAGTTATAGAGTGAATTCCATGACAGCCCAGGTTACTGTTTAAGACTCTATGTCAGCAAAGATTATAATAGTAGTACTCAAACTTCACTGTAGTGTAGAATTTGCAAGGAATTTTGTTAGACATTCATATTCCTAGACTACTTTTCAGAAGATAGAATTGAATAGCATAGGGCCCAGGAATCAGCACTTTCTAATGAATCCCTTCAGGAGAGATTCCTATCATGCCTAGGGAAATCACATATTGGGAAATACATATTGGGTGGAAAGACCATGACCTTTGGGGTTAGATATCAAAATTCAGATTGCCTCCAAGCTGTGTGTGTATGTGTGTGTGTGTGTGTGTGTGTGTGTGTGTGTGTGTGTGTGTGTAATATAATTTCTGACTCCATGATTAACTTCTCTAAGCCTTTATCTTCTGTAAAAAAAAAAAAATTAGATTAAAGGGCCTACTTTGCATGACTGTTTTGTAGGACATGTCATTTAGAAAAGGTATGTATCACAAGACTGACATATATTGTGCTCAAAAATCAAACTACTGCTGTTATGACAAGTGGTATGACATCTGATTATCATGAACATTCAGATGCTGCTTTGGAAAAAAGCCAGCTGGCCATTGCAAATAATACTGTCACATGCTAGCATGTATACATACTCCTATTCCCTTCCCTAGCTTCTTTTATTATTCTTTCCATAGCATTGATAACTTTTTCTATTGTTTTTTTTTTTTTTGTAACAATGTTTCTCTGTGTAGTCTTAGCTGTCTGGGAACACCCTCTGTAGACCAGACCGGCCTTGAATTCCCAGGGATGCTCCTGCTTGTGCCTCCCTAGAGCTGGGATTAAAGATGTGCACCACCACCACTTAGCCATATTGATAGCTTTTTTAATCATTCCATAATTAACTTATTTATGGGTTCATTGAATCCAAATAGAATACAAATCTTATAATCCATGTATTTTGTTTGCTTGTTAATATGTGGTATCCCTGTATACTCCAGGCTAGCCTTAAGCTTACATTTCTCCTACCTTATCCTTTACAGTTCTAAGAGTTCAAGCTTGCACTATTATGCCCAGTGAAAAGAGAGATTTCAGGTTGTTCAACACACTGACACCCACAGCATCTAGAAAGTACTTGGCAGAAGATAGCATTCAGTAATTATGTCTTGAATACTGTGACTCTACTGCCAGGAAAAGAAAATGTATTTTTATTACTGTTTTGGTCCAGTGCCCTACCCCCACAATTCCTATACTTTTAAATCATGAGTCTCCGTGTCTGTCAACAGCTATTTAAAAATTGGTTAACATAAAATGATTCTTTCTGAAAACACCAGAAATAGAAGATGAGAATCATTTGTTTGCAGAAAGGATTGTTGGCATCCCAAGTAAAAAGCATTCACTGAGGAAATCATTGGTACACTATCTGGTCTGCAAGCTGATGCTTCTGTGAGAGATGGTGGGGATCCCAGTGAAAATAACTCCTCACTCTTGAAATTAATGAGAGTTTCAGAGTGGAGTGAAGAAGGCTGTAGGTTTGGGCTAAGGGCTGATATTACATGGAACCAAGACATTTTTAGGAAAGGGCAAGGAAGAGAAGATGTACTGGAGACATGCTAAATACAGTGGAGATTTGGAAAAGAAGCATATTTTCATTGCATTGCTTGTCAGCCCAAGCTGGAGAAGCAGTAAGGGCACTTGAGAAATTTTAAATGTGCACAACTGGCAGCAAAGGTCAGAAGACATGCAGATTTATAAAGTAATCCATATTTTTAAATATATTTTATGAAATTTTTTTAATTTAACAAAGGTCAGAAGCTATAGTGAGGTTCCCACAAGCTCAGCTGGGAGATAAATTGTGCTTTGTGTTCTTTTCAGTCTTGGTGTGGATTGCATTTCTCTAGAGTCTCTTTGAGTGCCATTCAAAGGCTGTCTTCCAAGTTATCAAACAAGAAACCACCCCAGGCAATGCATCCCTCTGATTGTATATGCTTCCTGTTTCCATACCATGAGAGTAAAATTACCCGCCAGTTGTATGTCCCAGGTTGAGCTATGCATCAACGTCAGCTTCTCTAGATATTACCAGCATTTCATAAGGAGTAAGGCAAGTTTGTGCACCTAAGCCATGCCATGACTAAGTAGTTTATTTCCAAAGCATAATGCCTTGCCACAGGGAAATACCTCCAAGCTAGTCAAAGCATCTTCCTACTTCATGTTTAAGCCAGCAGGCATGTCCAGCAGCCAGTCTGAGTTCCTGCTGGGGCTTTGCTCACCTGTCCTTGTCTGCAAAGACGCAACACTTTTTCTATTGACATCATATCCTGGTAGAGAGAACAAACCATTACTCTTGAGCATTTCTATTGCCTTTCACCTGTTGCCATGGAGCTAATTTTCCTCCCTTCCTTCCTTCCTTCCTTCCTTTCTACCTTCCTTTATTTATTTTCATCATTCTTAAACAAACTCTTTCACTCTTTCACTGTGTTTGTTCACTAAAGTTCTTCAATTACTCAGAAATATAAACACCTTATAGAAATATTCATTGAAGTCAGGGTGTTATCATACCTTTAATGCCAGCATTCAGGAGTCCGAGTCAGGAAGATTCCTATGAGTTTGAGGACACCTTGGGCACTATGATGAGTTCCAGGCCTGAGGTACATACAGCCTGAGAACCTGTTTTAAAAAACAAAAGCAAAGAAATAATTACCAAATTGAATTCCTCCTTTACCTACACCTACACCCAGATGCTCCTAAAATAATGAACCACTTGTCACAAGAGAGTCACACAGAAAGTTTCACATTGATTTTGACCTTATTTG
The DNA here is from genome assembly GCA_902729485.2 of Mus minutoides. Classification (NCBI taxonomy): domain Eukaryota; kingdom Metazoa; phylum Chordata; class Mammalia; order Rodentia; family Muridae; genus Mus; species Mus minutoides. Next base: position 365,583 of record LR753483.1, on the reverse strand, counting down.
AGCTTTTGCACTCCTTAACAGCCAAAGTGATTCCTTTCAGCTTGTTAGCGAAAATGTACCAATCATGACTTCCAGTGGCATTTACTTTTGCTGGGGAGTGTTAAGAATTTGAAATGCCAAAGCATTCTTCTTGGTCAAGTGCAAAGGGCTGGATTGCTGTGGAACACCCAGTGGCGAATATGGTAGGGCTGGGTCCTGGGAACTGCTGTTTAGGGGGCACCTAATGGCTTGTTATGGAGAAAACTTTTTCCCTCTTGGTGGTTTATGGAATAAACTACCTCATAGCAGTTAGACTCTAGGCAATCATTCAAGGTTTCATTTTTAATTTGATAGGGTAGATTTTAATTGTGACAGTTTTATTCCTTCATATGTGCAGTGTTTACATTTTTTTCTCTGAAGCGAGGGAGTACAAAGTTCTTTTGATTTTTGGAATAACATTATGCTTTAAAAGAACACATTAAAATCTAAGGAGTTGAGTCTCCAGATAAACACAGCCATAAATGGTACCCCTAGAAAATGTCTAAAATTACCAAATCCTTGACTAAAATCCAATTGAGATTTTTATGGCAAACAAGGAATTCAGTGAAGGATCATTTTGAACCAGTTGGATTGTTTGTTTTGTTGGTTGGTTGGTTTTCATTTCAACATATAGAGTTGTTTGATGAAGAAATCTATTTTTTTTTCTCACATTTCCCTTTTCAATATAAAGGAAAGCCTTTTCCAGAAGCTTGTTGCTTTGGAGAGGTTAATCAGGACTACACATATGATCTTGCCCTACTGTTAAGCAAGACTAACTAGCAAAGCCTACCACAGTCCAAGTCTACATCTGAGACTATCCCTCCCTTCAGGATACATGCCTTGTCAGGATGTCCCAGTAAGAAGTCATGAAGTCTGATGTGGTTAATTTTTTTTGTCAACTTGACACACATTATGGTCTTTGGGAAAGAAGAAACCACTTTGAGAAAGCATCCCCACCTGATTAGCCTATGGGATGGCCTGTGGGGTATTTTCTTGATTAATAATTGATATGGGAGGGCCCAGCCCAACTGGAAAAATGCCACTCTGGGAAGGTGGGCCTGAGTTTTATACCCAACCAGGCTAGGAAGACAGTGAGAAGCACTCCTCCATTGCTCCTGCTTCAGTTCCTGCTTCTAAGTGTCATCTGTGAATTCCTGCCTAAACTTTCTTTGGTGATGCTGTATGCCAAAATAACCCTTTTCCTCCCAAAGTTGAATTTGGTCATAGTGTTTTATCCCAGCAAAGGATATATTTCTCATGAAGCTTTTTCACTACTAGCCCTCCTTTCAATAAACATGGTGTTTTCAGATGTGTTAACCTTTGTGATAACTTGTTCTAAAGGAAGATGGGATGAGTATGGCAAGCACAGGGGATTGCAGATGCAAGCACGGGAAGGCACTTGACATGTCCCAGTTTGCCTTAATTATAAGCAGCACAACCAGAACCAGACCTCAAAAGCTGTGGAGTCAGATACTTCTTAGACAGCAACTCCACCCCTGTGATAGTGAGCAGAAGTGACCAGCTTCTGTAAATGAGCATTAATTTACTATTAATTTGGAGACTTAATAAATAAAGAAGAATCCAGTTTAAAAAAAAAAAAACTGCTAGGAAACACTTGTGCTTACCTTTCCAAGAGTGAGGCGGCTAGGTATCACACTGTTCCTTGAAGCTGCTGTTGCCTGCTAGTTTATTTACTCGGGTTTTGCTTCCCTATGAAGTCCCTAAATTAATGGCAAATTAATGCTTATCCAATGTAATTGATCCTGTAGTTTAAATATATTTTTATTAAGTGATAGTAAATGAAAGGTGCAAATACAGAAAAGGAGAAGTCACTGGAAAGGACGATAGTTGCAGCTTATGATGTGAGCATTTAAAAATTCATTCAGGACATCAAGTCCATCTCCTTACCTTTGTTCCCCCACTGGATCCATTTTTTTCTCACCATTCATCTCAAGGAAAAACGTGTTTCTTTTCTTATGAGTTCTAGAAGTTTCTTTAAATCACTCTGTAACAAAAAAAAAAAATGGGATTCAAAGGTAATAATAGTTCAATTCTATGTACTCAAGTTAGTTCTGCAGACTACATAAGAAAACATTGTCAGCTCTGTAAGTTGTAGAGCCACATCCTTAACTATATCACTGTATGTATATGTAAATCCTTTCTCCAAGCCAAAATACTATCTTGGGACATTCAGAGAGAAACTATATAAAGTTTTATAGCCCTGTCCCATTTTATGTGCATTTGTTACCAAGGAAAAGTCACGTCAACTACATAAAATAACCCTCAACAATTATAATCGCTTGGCAGTCAAGCCTAGTTGAATGAGTAAAAACTCAGAAAAATGCAGGAGAGTTCAACCAAATGTACTGCACGTTATCTTAATAATGACACTTCCTGTATCATGTTATAATAGTCCAGGTTATTCTGATTCTCCACACTGATAATTTGTCATTATTATTATTATTTGTTATTTATTATTATTGTTATTATTATTGTATATAGTCTCAGGGACTCGGACTGCAGTGCTTGTATCACATCCAAAGGACATCTTGTTTATTTTTCAGTGGGCACAGATTGGTGCTTGGAACAAAACTATGTACTACATACCTAAGCATAACCAATTTTAAATTGAATTAACTACGAATATTCAAACATTTTCCTAATTTGCCCCTAGATGTATTTATAAAAAAATTAGTTCAAGATATACATTTTTAGCTTATATTATTTTTTCTTTGCTCATCTTTTTGCCAGTGCTGGGAATCAAACTTACCCATGCAGAGTGCATACTGTTCCACTGAGCAGCTCCACCACTTGCTCCCTTGACTTGGAGTTTTAATATGTAGCCCACACGTGGCCTCACACTTATGCCTTTTCCATCGGCCTTACAAATACATGCCACAATGCCCAGATGCATTCTTTTTTTTTTTTTTTTTAATCTCTCTTGTGGCTAACAGGATGGCTCAGTGAATAAAGTTGTTTTGTAACACAAATCTCAATACCCGCATGGTAGAAGGAGACAACCAGCTCCCACAATATGTCCTCTGACCTCCACGTGCACACTCACATCAAATACATGAATATAAAAAAATAATAAAAATGTTTCTCAGTACCCAAGGAGCTAAAGGGGTCTGCTACCCTATAGGAGGAACAACAATATGAACTAACCAGTACCCGCCCCCCCCCCAGAGCTGTGTCTCTAGTTGCATATCTAGCAGAGGATGGCCTAGTCGGCCATCAATGGGAGGAGAGGCCCTTGGTCCTGGGAAGATCATATGCCCTAGTACAGGGGAATGCCAGGGCCAGGAAGCAGGAGTGGGTGGGTTGGGGAGCAGAACGGGAGGGTATAGGGGGCTTTGGGTATAGCATCTGAAATGAAGAGGAAGAAAATATCTAATAAAAATATTTCTCTAACCCAATCACAAAAGAAGTCACTTGATATACACTCATTGATAAGTGGATATTAGCCCAGAAACTTAGAATAGTCAAGAAACAACTTGAAAAATACAAGAAAATCAAGAAGAATGAAACCAAAGTATGCATACTTCATTCCTTCTTAGAATAGAGAACAAAACACCCATGAAAGGAGTTACAGAGACAAAGATTGGAGCTAAGACGAAAGGATGGACCATCCAGAGATTACCCCACCCAGGGATCCATCCCATAATCAGCCACCAAATCCAAACACTATTGCATATGCCAGCAAGATTTTGCTGAAAGGACCCCTGATATAACTATCTTGCTTGAGGCTATGCCAGTGCCTGGCAAATAGACGGGGATGCTCACATTCATCTATAGGATGAAACACAGAGCCCCCAATGGAGGAGCTAGAGAAATTACCCAAGGAGTTGAAGGGGTCTACAACCCTTTAGGTGGAACTACAATATGAACTAAACAGTACCCCCTGAGCTCGTGTCTCTACGTGCATATGTATCAGAAGATGGCCTAGTCGGCCATCACTGGGAAGAGAGGCCCCTTGGTCTTACAAACTTTATATGCCCCAGTACAGGGGAATGCCAGGGCCAGGAAGTGGGAGTGGGTGAGTGGGGGATCAGGGCATGGGGAAGGTATAGGGGACTTTTGGGATAGCACTTGAAATGTAAATAAAGAAAATATCTAATAAAAAAAAGAGGGAAAATATTCCCATTCTTATGTATTACTTTTTAAATGGACATGCATAGATCATTCTCTTACTATATTAGATAAATTAAGCAATTAAAACCCTATATAATATAGTAAGAGAATGCAATCTATCATTTTTCTAAAATACCCACACTTTTTCCTCTGATTCCCTTTTAGTTCTCAGATCATTGTTTGTTATCATAGAGCTTTAAATATCATCTGTATGTGTCTTTCATATTTCTATGCTCAGAGAGGACCTATAAACTGAATTTTAAGTCCTCATTTCTGGCTGCCTACTAGATACTTCCACTTAGATGTCTCATAGACCTATTAACATTATCATATCAAAGCCAAACTCCTGAACTTCATGCAACCTTCTTCTCCCTTAGCATCTCAAATTCAATCAATAGGTTCTCCATTTTGTCACCCAAGCTGAAAAACTTGATACCATCTGTTCTGTCTGTCTCTCATTATCATCCTTTTCTTTCAATCAATTAACTTAAATTGTCACCATTATTACCATCATGTTTAAGATCTTAATATTTCTCATCATTTTGTCATCCTGGTTCAGCACCAGTATTCCTGGTTGGAACTCATCAGTTGTCCCTGTTAATTTTTCTTGCTTCTACCCTGGCTTTCCATTCAATCTACTTTCCACTGAGAAGCCAGACTGATAACAATTGTGTTATTCATCATATCGAGATCTCTAATAGCTCCCCACTCACTTTGAACAAAAGCAGACGTCTGAATCATGATCAAAAGGACTCTGCAACATCTGGCCCTGGCTACCTGCTTCCCCCTTACCACCCACTTCTTCCTCACTCTTACAATCTTGCTAGAGCCTCACTGTTCCAGACTCGGGACTTTTGACATTAATTTCTTCCTTCTGCCTGGTGTAATATTCTCCAACTTTATTTTTTCCCCTAAAGTGTCGTTTTCCCATGACATGATCACCTCACTTAATTCTACATCTCTTTCAGCATTTCTTGTCACCCTTGTTTGCTGTTCTCTACAGTACTCATGTTATGCTCCCCTTGTGTATTTGTTCAATGCTCATTTCCCTAGATTTGTTGCCAGATGCATAAAGACAGTAATTCTTGTCTGTTTGGTTTGTAGCTGAATCCTTAAAATTCCTTTCCTGGTATTTACTCTGTAAGCATTGACCAACTATCGATGCAATGAATGAAAAGACTGGACATGGAAGAGAGCCAGAGAGAGAACTATAGTGGTTCTAAACTAGATGGTATCTGAACCACTGTTAGAGGAGAAGATAGGAACTACCTACTTAGGAGATCAAGCCAGATATAGTTTCAGCAAGACAACGTAGTTTCAGCTATAAGGATAAAAAGAGTTTTTAGTGAATATCTTCCAATCATGTGAAGAACTTTGATGCATATTTTAAGGAAACTGGGTTAAAGTTAGCAAGCTATCGCTTAAAAAACTCATCAACTGTATATATATATATATATATATATATATATATATATATATATATAATTTTTCCTCTAGAAACACAAACTAGTTTATGGAATTTGAGGGTTCAGAAAACTGGAGAGTTGAAAGTTGAATGTGATTTTCGGCATACATAGCTTCACCCAGACTACAAATGATTTCAAGATCTATGTCCCCCAACCATGACATTATTTTTTGAAATGCCAGCACAATGCTCAGGCTACAAGAAGCTGGAGACTGTCTCTTGTCTCGTGGTTTTGTGTTGTCTCTTGTAGAGCCACATGCCTATTTCCCAGGCCGATGTGCTGCTCTGGGAATGGAATGGTTGGTCAACTTAAATGAAGGTACACTTCACCCTTAAGTCAAGGTTTGGAGAGTAGCTGGTTCTCCTGGGAGGACTAGGATATAACTTTTCTAAGAAGAGGGAAATGGAGGGTGCTAATGGCTAACAGATGAACACTACAAAGGGGTAATGAAGGCTTGAACTTAAGACACTGCAGTCGGAATGGAAGGGGAGGGAAGAAGTGACAAACACAGGAAGTCAAGCTGACCTCCTGGCTATGACTGGAAGTAGACAAGACATAGGCTTAGACTCACCTTGGAGATTTTGAGCTATGTGGCTTGAATTTGGCGATTTCATTCATGAGGTTTCAGGATGAAGTAGGAGGACAAGATTTATGAGAGAAGGAAGGCATTCTCTTCCTTTCTCATCTCTGTTTTTGTTAATAAGATTGTTTCCAGCTTCTCTAAACTCAAGAACAATTGAGTAGTGCAAGAGGCAGAAAGCAAATTCTTCCTCCAACCACTTATCCTCAGAAGACTTGTCCCTGTGGTTTTGAAAACTCTTCTATTGGCATTTACATGTGAGAAATGTATTTTCTCCCAGTAGTCTGAGTTGCTTCTGCTTGAGCTAGCAGGATCTATGGAGTAGAAAACTCATGTCTCTAGCTGCATATGTAGCATAGAATGGCCTAGTCTGCTATCAATGGGAGGAGAGGTCCTTGGTCTTGCAGAGATCATATGTCCCAGTACAGGGAAATGCCAGGGCCAGGAAGCGGGAGTGGGTGGGTTGGGGAGCAGGGCAGGGAGAGGGTATAGGGGACTTTCGGGATAGTATTTGAAATGTAAATGAAGAAAATATCTAATAAAAAAAAAAAGAAAAGAAAACTGAAAGTCAGAGCTGGGTTCAATCTTGTGCCATAGAACATTTCCACATGACTGTCTTAAGACTGTCTTTAAATGCACTGTGATTAGGCTGGAAGAAGTGGTGTACTCATGTATAATATTCCTGTTGGTACCCCTGAAATACTGATGCAAGAAGTATTCAGTAGGAGTTAGAAACAAGAAATGAGGAAGGACAGATATTGAATCATCATAACCTGTACAGAGAGGATGCCAGCATTGGTTTTGGTGTTTTGGAATGTTTATCATTGACTTTGTATTGTTTGTTGCAAACTGTCAATACAAAATGAGTCATTTACATTAGAAAGTATTTGGGTTATGACTGTTATTCCCACTTTACAGATGGGTAAACTGTGGCAAACAGGTCCTTGTTAATGTACAATGATAATAGTCCTATAACTAAAATGCTAGACCTAGAATTTAAGGACTGTTGCTCAAGGACATGAAAACTTAATCAGCTGACTATATGTTCTAGAACATCTCAAGACAATCATAATTTATGCCCATTCTCTCAGCATAATTCAACACATGAACTCTAGAAAGTGTCCTCACTTAGATATAAATCATGAACACCATTCCTCTTACCTATGATGGTTTGCCAGGAAAATCTAGTCTGTGTAGTACAAGCATCCAAATAACTAGACAGGATTTCCAGGCATATGGCATTTTTTTGGATGGTGTGTGGTAGCAAGATAATACTTTAGTTTGTCCTGAGAATTAAACATGTTGTTCAAGTTGATATAAGCTTTGGTTTAAACCAGTAAGTCAGTCTGCTTTCTTAGGGATCCAAAGCCTTGGTGTGTGCTGACATAAAGTTACGGAGGCCATGCTTTGCATCTTTGGCAGGTTTTTGCTTATGCCTCAACATTTGGCTCTTCCAGGTTCCCCCAGATCTCCAGAATGAAGTGCTGATCAGCCTTCTGGAGACAGATCCGGATGTTGTGGACTACTTGCTCAGAAGAAAGGCTTCCCAATCCTCGTGAGTATGCACATTTTCCAGCTACTTTAGCCACATTGGGGATTTTAATTTTTCATTCTATATCTATAGAATTTAGAAGGTAGCCATATTTGCATCCAGAGTGACACAAGTAGTATTTTGACAACTTTTTTTTTGTTTTTTTGGGTTTTTTTGGCATTCTGATCAAACTACCTAAACAGAAGTTATTTTAGTCTTATTGACTTACCAAATTCCAAGCCACTTTCCCAGATATTTCTTGTTTGTTTTCAACTTTCTCTAGCACCTTCAGAAACTTCTGATTGTGTTGGGGGGGGGGGGAGTGCTGAACCACTGGCAAGAAGTTCAAAGGAAGATAATGTACATAAATGATTCTAGCAGGCATGTCCAACTTGTGTCCTCCGGCTGTGTGTCCCTCAGCATAGCTAAGAATTTAGCCCAATAGGAAGCCACAGACTTATGTCTTTGTAACTCTTTGTCAGTGACAATTTTGTGTTACAATGTCAAATATCTGGGAATGTCTGTTAAGAGCCTGGATAGATGTGATTAATGCCCTGTTAGCTTTCTGGGGGTTGAGGGTCTTCCTTATGCAACTTTACAAGTGGGAGCAATCCATTTCCAAACCACAAGAGCAACCTTTGCTGAGACATAAGTGCCCCTTTGCAATGAGAAGTGTGTACTTTTCTAGCTCTGTCATTATGTATAGCTTGTATTGACTTCATGAAAATGCATACTATCCAAGTTTGCAATAAGGAAAATGCAAGGTGTGCTGGGCTGTAAGTTATGACTTGTTACCATGTTGCCTTGATAGGAGTGCAGAAATGGGTTCTTTGTTCAGATTTTATGTTTAATCCCAGCAGCTGCTACAGAGGTGGAGTGTTTTGGGGGTGCTAAACCCAGATACAAGTACACCAACCAGGAGCACCATCAGCATACAAACACCCAGCCTTAAATTTAGGACAGGAAGAGTTGACTATGTTATCTCTTGAGGATATCACTGTGCTATGCTTTTAATCCATAAGTCTAGGATACATTCACCCATGATTTATTGATTTCAAAAGTGCCCTTAATCCTGTAACCAATGACATGCCTTAGCATTCATATCATTTCTTTTTCAGTCATAGATTTCTTTTAAAGATAGGGTTTATTTGGATATGACTTAGAAATGAGACATTTTCAGCTATTTCTCAAGGCTAATTGTCATATTTGATTACTTTTCATTTCCAATTATTTCAGGTGATAATAAAATGAGACTATTTAGGGAAATTTAATGAAATGAAATTCTACATTGTTTGATCTCCTTCTTCCCAAGCCAGTACATTAATAGCTCAGCTAAATTCAGCTTCCCTCCCATTCCAGCAGTACAGGAAAGGGCTTGTAATCAGATCACCCTTTCAAATGCACTGTAAGAAAAACCAATTTCTGTGCCAATCAATATCAAGAAATTTCTGGTTCAAGTAAGATGTTCTGCTTGGATTCGAGTTCCAAGAAGCACAAGTAAATATAAATTTATAAAAAGAACAAATGGTTCTGCATTTCAGGGTCCTGTTTTCATATCAAAGAATTGGAACTGCACTTAATTTTTTCCCAGCTTTCTAACTCTTATCAAGGTGTGATTCTCATTTCTCTCTAACAAACCATATGCTCCCAGCATTTTAAAAATCTCACTTGTTTCTCTACTGTGGGAAAAAAAAAAACAAAAAAACAAAACAAAAAAAACAGTGATGTTTCTATTTGTAACTCCCTAGTTAATCTTCATTTTAACATTTTGTTGCTATATGGTAGGAATTCTAAAAAGCATTAACCTGACAAAAAAGGACTGTTGACTGTCCAAATTTCTTTTGTGTGGCCGTATTCAGATAGGTACATTTGATTTTCAAAAGAACCATTGGCATGAATGCAATGTGGTTTTCACGAATGCTTTTTGCATATAAATGCCAAGGTAAGAACAGAATCTTTCCTTCTTTGCTCTTAGGAAGGACCAAGTACACATATTAAGCCCACACCAAGCTGTGTAATTGTTCTGCCCTCTTTTGTTTCCAATCCTTGTATGAGTGACTCTTTAGGGAGAAGAGAAGGAAGATTTTTTTTTTCTTTTGGTTTGTTTTTCTCTCCGCACAGGCAAAGAACAGTCCAGAAGGCTACTACTAATGCCATGAAGTAAAATAAAGATATTTGTGCAAATAATATTTGATTTTAGTGGCCTTCTGAGGCTTGAGAAGTTGGTGGTCATTTTGGGCCATAAACATACGCTTCCCGAACTCCCGGTATATATGGAGCACTTCAAAACTTGGGAAGGTGCTTCTGATTAGAGAGGATTGAGATTCTGCATTTCCAACAAGCTCCCCTGTGATATGGTTGCTACTTGTCCATGATTTACATCTGGGATATAGGAAGCTTAAAATGCCAAGGTATTTTCTTGACTGCATGTACATTCAGACCTGATGGGAGAGGTATATTATTCAGTATGTAATAGAATTCCAGCTGACCAGTACTTAGACATAGTCTCAGACTTACCTGCTCATTCCAAACACCTAGAGATTGTAAAGAATGGCTCCATGGTGCTTGCTAATTTAGTCTGGATTTGAATCCAGGTATTGGGGTTTTCAAAGTTCCCCATATGATTCTAATAAGCAGCCCAAACTCCAAAGAACTGACTGAGATATACAACTTTGATTCTCTATTTTTAAAATCCCATGGAGATTTAGGTGGTGTAAGTTTTGATCTTCAACACTTGTTCTTGGGTTGATAAAGGAGTAGCACAAATATTCTGGCTTATAAATCCACTTGGGGTTTGTAGAAAAGAAAAAAATGTGTGATTTGCAGGCTCATAATGGCTTCTGGGGAAAGGAAGAACATGGAAACATGTTCCAAAACACTTGGAACCTCAGTAAATATGTGACTGGGTCTGGGTGTTCAGATGCCTAGTCCTGGACTTCATCAAAACAGCAAAGTTGTCATCTATCTGGAGATACAATAATGAGTGTGGGCAGGTGTGTCCTAAAATAGCAGACTAAGGTAGGTGGGGTGACATTAAAATCAGAAAGTAGTGATAAAGGACTACAGAGACAAAATATCACTATAATTATGGATTTATAGTGATTATAAATTACAGTAACCCAAACTGACAGATGGTGCTGTCTACAGTGGTACTCATGTCAATTAACCACCAATCAGCTATGTCTCTGTAATTTATGAAACTGCTTGCAAGCTTCAAGTTGTGATTGAGATCTCCTTATGTCCAAATTAGATTTGTTCTATAAGGTATGTTTATTAATGACTCTGACTCCATTTTCTCATCTAGTAACTGGAGATTAAAGTTACTATTGGGTTACTCTGAACTTCACCATACGGTTCATTACAACTACTTGCTTGTATAAGAGGCATTGTAATATCTATGAGATAACAGATGACCCCAAAATATGGCCCATGAGAAAGAGATCTCATCGGTTTTAAAAGCATGGCTCCTTATGCACTTTTGACTTTCTTTCCCCTGAAACCTCCATTCCCCAGCTCACATACATAAGTAAAGCTTGAGATCCCTTTATGGCCAAGTGGAGATGCCCCAAGATTTAATTGTGTGTGTGTGGGGGGGGACAAAATGAGTTTTAAAATGAATGTAAAGTACAGAATGATATAATTTATTATTATTATTATTATTTCTGTTTTGAAAGCAGTAATATTTTGTGATATTTGGTAATCTGGTGATTTGAGTTTTTCCCTTTTGTGTACAAAATCCGAATTGGGTGAGAGCAAAGAGAATTTATTGTCTTTTCGTGTGCTCATGCACTTTGGTGTTCAGCTTCAATGAAAGTGTTATGCCAAAGGCGGTTTAGAAGAGACTTTCAGTACCAAAGTTGCTAGGCTTCCCACTTTTTAACAACTTGTCTGGTGTACTTGCTAGAATTATGTGCTCTTTTCTTCAGAAGTCCCTAAAACAGACTCCCCTCTCTTTGATTCAGAATATATGTTAGAATATAGGGGAGGATAGTGGAATATTAATCTAAGAGGACCATGCAGGTTGAATAAAGACCTTTAAAGCTAAACAAAAGCATTATAGCAGGGTCAGGACTAGGGTGAGGCAAAGGAAACACATATCTAGGCACAAAATTTAAGGAAATAACCCAGTCATGAACACACCATTGTAATACAACATTTTAGAAAATCAAATTTGATTCCCTATAGACAATGAGAAGCAAAAGCTAAAACATTTTTTAAATACCAATACCTTATTCAGCCACCCATGATGTCAAGCTGATGGTAAAATGTGTGAGCCTATCCTAAACAGAAGCAACCTATCAATCATGTTTTCACAACCTCCCCTGTGTCTCTTTTAAATTCAGTTACAAAGTATGACAGTTTCTATTGACCAAGTGACAATTTGAAATGGTTTTTAGTTAAGTTTACCTGAGATTAGATAATGATAACATTGTTGTATATAAATGATACATTGAAGCTTGATTCAGTGTGAAAGGTGCCAATATACCTATTTTCCATTTTTTATTAATTTTTTTACTTCTGCAATGTGCTAGGGCGAGAAATGACCCTTACATAAAAAATAATTAATATTGGGCTGGTGAGATGGCTCAGCGGGTAAGAGCACCCGACTGCTCTTCCAAAGGTGCTAAGTTCAAATCCCAGCATCCACATGGTGGCTCACAACCATCCGTAACGAGATCTGGCACCCTCTTCTGGAGTGTCTGAAGACAACTACGGTGTACTTACATATAATAAATAAAATATATCTTTAAAAAATAATTAATATTGAAATGCACAGATTTCTTTTTTCACTAAGGTGTTTCAGGGCTCTGAACCTCTGCACAAGAAATGCTTGGTATAATCTGATGCAAACACGATACATAAATCTACAGCTGGGAGATGGGGCCCAGTGGAGCTCCGGATTATCTATGGCATGAAGCTAATTCTAATAACAGTTCTCATAATTTTCAAATGTGGGCTTTAGAAAACCTAAGGAGCCAGGCATGTGATCTAAGCATTATGGAGTTGAGAGCATGATGATCAGGAGCTTTGAGGCCAGCCCTGCCTACATAGTTAAGTTTGAGGCTACCATAGAGTGCATGAGACCTTGTCTCAAAACAATAAACAAACAAAAGCACAGTAAAGAAAAACTGCCCTTTTCAATCAATTCTCATAGTTGCCCCAGAAATACAATAGAAATTGAACTAAACTAGACCGAGCATTCATTCCTACCCACATGTGGAAACAAATTTAACTGCATTTTGGGAGAAAGTAGACACATATGAACCAAACCCATAGTATTTCTCTTTAAGTTTTAATGTAATTAAGTTTGTTAGTGATCTTCACAATGTTTTTACTGAAATTATAAAAGAAAAACAATAGGGTCACCTGTGACCAGTGCATCAAGATTATGGATGAAGACCTCTATTGGTTCCAAAAAAGCAAGTTAGGAACTATAAGATCTTTTATTCTTTATAGATAGAAATCCACCCCTATCATAAATCAACTTTCTGTACTATGAAAGGGTGACTGGTTTCTTGTAATTTAGTGGTATTTTGTTCAGCTTATCAAAATCATACCATTTGGATCATACATTCTAATCTATCAATGCTCACAATTAAAGGCATCTTTTACCACTCTGTGGACTGCTATATAATAGGTTATAAATTCGGCCTACATCTTGTACTGGTTTTATCATCTGGAGCAGAGGTGAGATTCACAGAAGCACCTCTTTGGAGAGGTGTTTTATTCCTCAGGAGTCTTCCTAAGGGAAGCTTTGCAGTCCCGAGCATGATTAATGTGGGAATCTCCATAACTCCAGGGCTGCTATGACAATGGATTACTTCCTGGTGCAATTAATAGTGCAGAAGATAATGACAAACGTTGTGTTCCAGCAGACTGAAGTTTACGGATTGAGTGATTGAGCCAAGGACAAAGACAACACACTTTTGAAACCTTTGTCTTTCTCAGCTAGATAGCTCAGCAATGGGCTGGGCCTATAACACTAAGAGTTGAATTGGAGTTCTTCATTTATTCACAGAACCAGTTCTGTATTTCCGGGCGCAGTGCAGGCTTGCTCACAGTACCCTGCCAGCGACTTTACACCCTGACCTGGAGGGACCAGCTAAGGGTGAGAATGTTGATTCACTCTCCATGCCCATCTCATGTTTGGTTAGCTAGGACTGGCCATGCATGCTGGGGATGGTCCTGGGGTTTAAGAATCTAATAAGTTACCCTCCCTGCTTAGAGACAAACCCATGTTGTCTGGCAGCCTATCTACTCAGTGGTCCACTGCACACTGAGTATTAAAAGTGAAGGAGCTAGACACATTTAGACTCAAAACACAATGACTTAGCAACTTAACCAGCTAACATTCTGTTAAGACCCCAAAATCACAGAAAGATCACATCAAGCTTTAGAGACAATGCCTCAGTTACTGCTACCCTCATGAAAGCCAAATACTTCTGTAAGCAAGTACTCAAATATCTTAATGCTCACTTAGAACAACCTTGTTAAAGGTGGGGATCCTATATGCATATCAGAAAGAACACTTGTGAGACTTATTTCAGAGATTCTGAAGAGGAGGATATCTGTCTCCATCTGGGAATTCTTTTGAAATGGGTTCATAAGCAAATTTGGCTGTACCTCTCACCTCTGCTGAGAAAACAAACTGAACAGGATGTTTTAAACATTTTAAGTGGCCATTAACTATAAATTAAAAGTATAGCCTTTTAGTATTACCACACCAAGTACATATGCTTAATACATTTTACAGGGACTCTAAACCTTACTACAAGTACTACTAGACAAATAAGGTGTTTTAACCAACTACCTGTTTTTCTTGGCCATTTCTAATCTTAGGTCAGGAGCAAAAACATTCCAGACTAGCTTAGTGCAAGTCCTACCATATAATGAACTTTAATAGCTGTCAGTATTATTACAGTCCAAAGCAGCATGCCACATATTTTTCAAGCTGCTTCTCATGTGTACCCATATTGTACCCAATTCCATAGCTGGAATATAGCAAAGGGGGAAACCAAAAAGGGAAAGTATCACCTGTCATTGGATGGCACTGTCTCTGTCCCTAGCTACCTGGATCCCTCAACTTTAAAACAATTTGTGTGATTTAAAACATTTTGTATATCCAAAATTTATCTTCAACTACTTCCTTAATTCCTGCTTCCCCACAACCAGGCTTCATTCCATTTTCTGAGTCCTACATATGGAGGCTAGAGGAGGCTTAAGGGTTGGATGTAATGGGTATAATACTCTCCTTTCTCTAGTTAAGCCCCATCCATATCAAGGTCACAATCATTAAATTTACTTCTAGTTGAGTCAGCACTTCAGCTTGATCTTCATTGGTACTCTCTTGGCTCTTAGCAGATCTTTAGCCCACTCCCATATATATGAATTGGGATGGGAGGGAAGGTTTGATTACAAGAGACCCTTAAACTCCTTCATGTATCTGAATCTCCTGACCCTTCCCCAAGGTTTCCATTTCAATAGGCAAAGATGGCTTCCTAGGCAACATCTTGGCAGTCAAAAGGATCTCCTGTTTGTTGTAGCAACCTCTTAATGCCACCTTGAAATCTCTCGTGTTTTATAGCACCACGTGCTTAGTTTGCAGCTGGATCCAGGACAGATTCAGCCAGTTCAAAGTCCAGAGTGGAGCTTGCAAATGCATATTTCCAAATGATGGAGCTGTAGCACTATTAGGGAGAGTATGTTCTCTCAGCTGTTAAATGAACTTTTGCAAAGTCAACTTGGAGGAAAGAGGAAAGGGACAAGGCCCCTCTCTCCTCTTGATCTGGTTGATCCAAGGCGAGCACTGAGAATGGAAGAAACTAGCAGAGGGATGGGACTTCGAGTTTCAATTATTCTTGATGGCCCTTGTTTTGTTTCCTTTTCACCAAACCACTAAACATGACATTGCCTGTTCTGCATTTTCCCAACAACTAATGTAAGTACAATTCCCCTCTCTACGCCAGCACCATTAGAAGTGTCTGAAGCATCTTGAAAAAGTATGTGTAGTGGAACAGTATCATCTAAGAGGAGGGAAGAAGGAAAACAATGGTTTAGAGTACAAAATATACAAATACCCCATAAGCATCTATGCAACAACTCACACAGGATTCCAGGCCCTTTAAGCCTTCTAGCCCTCATAGCAGAGAGACGTGCATTATTTATTACAGAGCTTTTCTTAGCCCTGGGTAAAAATAAAAATCTACTCCTTCTATAGAAACCTTAAATGTACCCAATATGAAGTCTTGCGAGAAAATTCTCTTCCTTGAAGTCTCTCATTTATGCTCATAACTCCTGGCTGAATGTACGTTTAGACCATTGCCCTGGATGTTTGTCTTCTACATTTCTGGTAAGAAGAAATGTACAACACATAAGCTAAAATTGTCGTGGTATCTGTGAACCACCTCCAACCCACCATTCCACCAATAAAAGGAGGCAAAATCCAAACTACACATTGTTTCAGGTGGGCTCATGAATTGGGCAATGACTTAGACTCTTCCGTACAATAAGGCTGTGCTTTCCCAACACTAGATATACAACCATGACTTAGTCTTATGTGATAGAACTAAGACATTTCCATTAATGATTGAAAAGAAAAAGTCACCTAAGAAGGGGAAACTACTAAAATCAACCCAATAATCTGATCTGTGGTCCTTCTGCTTCTGAATCTAATAAGTCACTTCTTTTAGTGTTCATAATAAACCTTTCCCCAGAAGAGCTACATCCCACAACAATAGGCAACTACCCATTTGTATGAATTTGTGTTTCCCTACCTAGAATTAAGAAGAGGATTTTTGCTTTTAATTAGATATGGTGGTGAGTTTCCTCACCCCTTTCCAGCAGAAGCTGTTAGCTTTTTCTTAATTTTATTTTCCTTCAAATTCACTGGCAGCCTACAAGTCTGGAAAATCATCCCCATGGCTGTCCTTTGGCTCCTGTCTATAAGATTGTGTGATAACAGTTCAAAGACGAGGCGAGCAAACATCTTAGTTATTCTATGTGGGTAGGAAATATCCTCACCAAAAGAGCCAGAGTCCAGGCTGCCTCTGACAGGCATGGCATATCACAAATGCCAGGACCTTTTCCCCCTGGGTACTAACCCTTGCTGGAAACTTGAGATAAAGCTAGGGCCCCAGTGAATCCACTTCCTTCATTTTGCATGCCAAAATCCATTTGGCTGGGAGAGGATTGCTCTGTTTATGTTTACCTTCTTTGAAACCACAAAGGATTTGTTTTGAAAACTGTAACAAAAGGAAACCAAGGACCAATAAAGAGAAGCAAATCGGGTAAGGGTGTGGGGAGGCAGAAGCTCATTGTGAAACATTTAATCAACCTTTGATCATTTCCCTTTAAGATGTCAGGGTCACTGTTTTGAGGAAGGTAGAAAATAAAGATGTTTCCAGGTAAGACTTTGCCGAGTCCTGACATTCCTGGTATTCTCATTTTCCTGTTTCATTTACATTTTCTGTTATTTCTGTTGCTACGACAACTCATAAGTATGGATGCTAATGGTATGTGAGATAATGCTATAGTTTACACTGCAAAACTATTAATGCCTTGCAATTTCATGTTCTATATATTTACATACACTCGGGTCTTTGTGAGAGTAATTTATTTACCAGTTTAGCCATCTCTTCATACATAGACATTTCCACCGGTAGCACCATTGTCTTCATCACAGGAAGTATAAATTAATTTGCTAAGTGTACAGAGGGAAAAGAAAAGTTTACCCTAAAGCCACAATGAACTGTAAGTTGGGATTATTATTTTGGGGGGAGACTTTTATTTTTCTTTCTTTATTAATCATTTTATTTGCTTACGTTTCTAATGTTATCTGCTTTCCTGGTCTTTCCTCTACATATCTCCCACCCCTTTCCCCTCCCCTTTGCCTCTAAAAGAGTGCTCCCTACCCACACACCTACTCCTACCTCAACCCTCTAGTATCCCCCCTCTCTGGAGCATCAAGCCTCCACAGGACCAAGCGCCTCCCCTCCCACTGATGCCAGATAAGGCAGTCCTCTGCTACATATGTAGCAGGAGCCACTTTCAGTCCCTGGGAGCTCTGAGGGATCTGGTTAGTTGATAATCTTGTTCTTCCTATGGAGTTGCAAAGCCCTCATCTCCTTCAGTCCTTCCTATAACTTTTCCATTGGGGTCCCTAGGTTCAGTGCAATGGTTGGCTGTGAGTATCTGTATGTCTTAGTCAGGTGCTGGCAGAGCTTCTCAGAGAACAGCCACACCAGGCTCTTGTCTGCAAGCACATCTTGGCATCAGCAATAGTGTTGGGGTTTGGTGTTTTCAGATGGAATGGATCACACAGTAGGGTGGTCTCTGGATGGCCTTTCCTTCAGCCTCTGCTCCATTTTAGTCCCCGAATTTCCTTTAACCCAGAATTGTCCCTGTCTAGTCTATATTATTTTTAATTCAGAAGACTGAGGAAGGTTTAAAAAGAAAAAAGTCATCTTTTTCTTTTCCTTGCTTAATAGTGACCCCTGCCCAAAGGCTTTAAACCCTTAAATTTAATCAGGCATCAGTCCATGAGGCACTCAAGCAATGCAAGGTGGTGACAGGGATCCATCTGTATTTACATCCTGTTTTAGTTAAACCTCTTAGGCTTTATTCCTCTCTGCTAGTGGGCAGCGTTGTGGAACACAGGCATGTGTGGGTTCATCTCCCTTCTAGTTTCTGTGAGGATTTACTGCTCTCTGCTGGTTGAACACTGGCAACTACAGCAGAACTTGATTTTCTCCTCTGTCGCATCCTTCACCAGCTGCCACCTCTTGTTACATTTGTTGTGTTTTCTTGCCATCTTGTGATCATTTTATGGAAAATGATTTCGCATTATTGATGGGGATGTGTTTGTTGGACTCAAAAGGTCTTTTTTATTTCAGCCTCCATGTCCATGTCTTCGAAATATTCCATTAGCAATTGTGTAATGTCTGAATCTGATCATACTTACACACCTGTAATATCTTATGCCAGGAGCCCTGACATACTTCAGACGGAAGTTTCCTTTTCCATGGGAGGGAGGCATTCATCTACAGATTCCAACAAAGCCTCCAGTGGAGACATCTCCCCTTATGACAACAACTCCCCAGTACTGTCTGAGCGCTCCCTGCTGGCTATGCAAGAGGACAGGGCCCGGGGGGGCTCGGAGAAGCTTTATAAAGTGCCAGAGCAATATACACTGGTGGGCCACTTGCCATCGCCAAAGTCGAAGTCAAGAGAAAGTTCTCCTGGACCAAGGATTGGAAAAGGTAACTGAAGCCTGGCTGGGACAGTCCAATTAATCACCTGCCTGTGGGTGCAACATGGGTGGGCCATATTGGACCTTCTTCATCAGGCCCTTATTGTTTCTGCAATTCGAAGAACATTTAATGAGTATCTGCTAAATACAAAAGATGGGAGAAAGGGATGGTAACTCCATGGCATTGCCTTAGAAGGTCCCTTCAACCTCTGATTCTCAAGTACCTATGAAGTGAGTGCATGCCACAAACAGCAACTCATTTTCCCAAATGACTTTTTCTTTTCGTTATCCAGAGGAGCCTCTGCATCCCTGCTAGTGGATTTGCACTGCCTAGTTGCTAGTCTAAGATGTCACTCAATTACTTCTGTTACTTTCATAAAGCAAAGGTGCTGAATCTACCATATAACAATGCAATGTCCCAAAACCTGACAATGTCAGCATCCAGGGACAAAAGCACTAGCCTGGGTGTCACAATGATGTTCTGCCAATTCCAGTTGGCAGGATGTCAAAGGAATAACTGAAGTTCCACAGAGGCCCATGGACTCCTGATAGGATAACTAAGAATGGTATGAATGTTCCATGTATTGGCGCATCAGTGAATCTACAAGGAGTCATTATTGCAATACTTACCATGGAATACATCCTGGCTAATCTGTGTCCTGTGATCTTGTAGGCACTTCTGGTCTCTTCTTACTTTGAATGTCCTAGTCTGCCTTATGATCTTCTGATACTCTCTAAGGCAGTGATTCTCTAACTGTTGGGAGAAGGGAGGAGAAAGAAACTGCTGGTAGCAGTAGGGCAGTATCTCCGAGGGAAGTTCAGAATCCAGCAGTAGTGTCTGTCTCTGTGTTCCTGTAGCTGGAGTCTATGTGGGCATTACCAACTGCCCCCTTGTGTGGGTGTCCTACTACTGTTATCACTCACAATGGAAGCAACACACAGGTTAGCCCTCTTGTGGTTTGGGAAGTCAGAAATCACATGGGTACACAAAACTGCCTTCTGTTCTGGAGGATCTAGGGAACAATCCATTTCAGGGTCTTTCTAGCTTCTGAAGGCCTAGTGTCATGGCTTTTTCTTTCATGTCTGAAGCTACCAACATAACGGCATCTTTTCTCTTGCCCTTTGGATGACATCAGAACTGTCTGGGTCCTCCAGGAGAGTCACTTAACTTCTAGAACCAGGAGTATCTGCAAAGTTCATCCTTTGAAGTTCTGAATTCTAGGGGTCATGACACACATTTACTGTATATTAATTCTTTTTCTCAGAAACATGTTATAGAAAGAGCATTTTTGGTCTATCCCCAACCCAACAAATTTCTTGAAGAATACATCTAAATAGTATTGTTTTGTAAGCCATGAATACTAGTAAACCTTAAATATTATATTTTATGCCAAAGAACTGTAATTATATTTATTGGTTTCATTGTTAATTTTCTCTATTGTGGACCTCTTTATGCTATCTTTCCTAGAAATGTCAGAGGAGCCTTTCAATATCTGGGGAACTTGGCATTCAACATTAAAAAGTGGATCCAAAGACCCAGGAATGACAGGTGAAATGCCATTTTTTTTTTTTACTTTACTTTAAAAATGTATTTTCCCTATCTCTTCCTTGCTGTTGTATAAGGTAGCTGCTTGTCCACCATTCTTCAGAAAATATTAAAAAGAGAAGAAGAAAGGGACAGAAGAAAGGAAAGAAAGAAAGAAAGAAAGAAAGAAAGAAAGAAAGAAAGAAAGAAAGAAAGAGAGAAAGAAAGAGAGAAAGAAGAAAGGGAAGGAAAGGAAAGGAAAGGAAAGGGAGAAAGGAAAGGAAAGGAAAGGAAAGGAAAGGAAAGGAAAGGAAAGGAAAGGAAAGGAAAGGAAAGGAAAGGAAAGGAAAGGAAAGGAAAGGAAAGGAAAGGAAAGGAAAGGAAAGGAAAGGACAAGCAGCGAATCCCCAAGGCAGTTGACCAACTAACCCCAGATCTTGCCTTTCTGGTTGCAGGTTCTTATGGCGACATTTTTGAAAGCAGCTCCCTCCGACCGAGGCCCTGTTCCCTTTCTCAAGGGAACCTTTCCTTGAATTGGCCTCGCTGTCAAGGGAGCCCGACAGGGCTGGACAGTGGCACTCAGGTAATTCGGAGGACTCAGACAGCGGCCACTGTGGAGCAGTGCAGTGTCCACCTTCCGGTGTCACGTGTCTGCAGCACTCCCCACATCCAGGACGGCAGCAGGGGGGCCAGGCGGCCTGCAGCCAGGTCTGAGCCATTTTTGTCCCTAAACAGCACAGAAGACCTGGCCGAGGGCAAAGAGGATGTTGCCTGGCTGCAAAGCCAGGCCCAACCTGTGTACCAGAGACCTCAGGAGAGTGGAAGAGATGACAGGCGCCCCCCTCCTCCTTACCCAGGGTCAGGGAAGCCTGCCACAATCTCTGCCCAGCAGCCACTGGAGCCTCCCCTGTGGAGGCTCCCCAGGCATGAAGAAGGTTCAGAAACAGCTGTGGAAGGAGGCCAGGAGGCCTCAGGGGAACATCAGACCAGGCCAAAAAAACTGAGCAGCGCCTACTCCCTCTCAGCCAGCGAGCAGGACAAACAGAACTTAGGGGAGGCCAGCTGGCTCGACTGGCAGCGAGAGCGGTGGCAGATCTGGGAGCTTCTGTCAACTGATAACCCCGACGCCCTCCCGGAAACCCTAGTATAAGCCCGCCAGCAGCTGGAGCCCACCCTTCCAAAAAACATCTTCCGGTCCAGACACGGAAAACTTGCCTATGGACAATTGGACACTTACTTGTTTTTTCTTTTTTTGTTTTTCTACACTTTGAAAAAGCATCACAAAAGAAAGTCCACTTATAGAGTCACTTCTACCCCTGCCATTTATGGTAAGATTCTATTGCATAGCCAGCCTTAGCAAAAACAAACAAACAAACATGACAATTCCCAATCTCAAAACAACCCATATTGGCTCTATGTAAGAAACTCTTGCTTCGTTATAGCTTAATTGTATTTGTGTCTTCAATTTTGACTATTGTACATTCTGTAACAAATTATGTATATCGATATGATATATTCACAGAGAAGACAGAACAATTAAAAAAATCACTGCACTTATATTACACTATGAGATATATTAAGCAACCAGATTCTATATGCTCTGGAATACGCACAAGCGGGTATCTGTGCTTTTTGCCATCACTTTTTAACTGGGGACAGCCCTCCCTTCAATGCCTAAGGAAGTACTAACCAAACAAGAGAGACAATGAGAAGCCATATTTTTATATAGCATTGAGACACAAAAGTTGTAGTCACTGAATGTTTTTTCATAGAGACTATGTTTTAAGGAAATATTAAATTTGATACATTATGAAATATATTTTTAGAATCTGTTTAGAAAGGACTCGGCGAATCAAATCAGAGAAAGGTGGTGCCAAAGAGTACTTAAGAGAGTTTCTATCCCACTCTAGGTCAAATTTAATTTTATATAAGGCCACTTATAATATATATTTATAATGGATTACTTTTATGTATTTTTCAAAACTACCAACTGAAATCCAATTTTAAAAAGTTTTAAAATCCAAACACACATACAAATTATAGATCATTTCCCCCATCTGCCCAGTTATCAATATTAGCCCAATTACAAGCAATTCCTTGTAAAGTAAATCCTATGGGGGGAGCAAAAAAGCTACATCTTTGCGCTTACATTGTACCAAAGGCTGAGGAAATGTGTCTTCAGTAATATTATGTGTATTGTAATGTATGTGTTACTACAGTATACAGTACTTCAACACTTTGAAGTGTTACAACTGCAAAACCACTTTTGACCAGCAGGTGGCAGTTTGCTTCAGTATTTTCCATTGTTTTGTTTTGTTTTTCAAATCAGAAGGGTTAGTGTATTATATACAAAGAGGGATATATATATATATATATATATATATATATATATATATATATATATATAAATATATAAAACGTGTTACTCTTAATCTTCATGTTGGCAATGACATTTTTCAGTGGTGTTTCTTAAAATTCTACCTTGTGCCACAATGAATAAAATGTTAAGCAAAGATTTGTGGTCTGTCTTTAAATCTAACGAAGGAAGTCACATCCCATTCTACATAGCTAATTCACTACTCCCAATTCACTACTCCCAAGTTCAACTCTATTACCTGTTTGCAATTCCATAAATATACACATACAGTTGGAGAGCTAGATTTTAAATTAGCCAGTAGCTTGGGGCTTGGGGACCTCAAGTCAGTGCTACTGAAATACGTAGAAATCCACAATGATCTGTCGCAATGAAAGGCTGGTTTTCTTGTCACTTAGAAAGTGATTTGACACCTGACAGAAACTCAGGGTTCATGCGTCTTGGCCAGGTGTCACTCAACACAGTCGTTGAAAGTTGCATCTGTTCCATAGGCCTCACATGCCTGACTGACTCTAGGTATGGACTGTAGTGCTTTGTACTTGGGAACTAGTTGGGTGATCTTTGGACTGTTACTAGGCTCAATATTTCTGATATTGGCTCTGAACATGGACAATTTGTCTGAAGCCCTCCCTCAGTTCTGCCTTATGGGCCCACTCAGACCACAGGTCTATACAAAACTCACAGTGATTGAGCACTCAGGTGGCTTTTCTATGCCACTCATCTTTATCTCAGTCCCTTGAATTTGACCATGGTCTGACAAATTCTTTCTCCGCCTCTGAACCTCCTGATATTCTGGACCTTCTTCTCACCATATTTACTGTGTTATTTAAATCTTTTAAATCAAATGAAGCAAATTATATATATGAATGGAAGGTATATCCATGTTACTAGATGCAAATTGGACAGAGAAATCAGCTTGCTACCCATGCCCTCTATTTCTTTACCCGTTTAAGTTCTGGGCTCACATCTTTTACTTTGGGAAGAGTTTGTTTCTTCTCTGCCTTTATCACATTGCAAATGGACTGCTTTTAAAACATGCATAAGCTCTCCAAAGATGTCTATGAATACTTAATCACTTCGTTTTTGGATCTCTGGCTAAAGGGCCAGAATAGAGATGATAGAAACAGCCAAATACACATTTGTCTTGATCACTCTAAGTACCTATTAGCATATGTTTGTTGTGGGATTTGATAGAAAAAAAAAAAACAACCATCATATGCCAATGGGGGGGGGGTACAAATTGAGGAAATTTATAAATAAGTTCAGTTTGCTTCTTTTCTTATGCACATTTTAATACACATCTGCTTGGCAGAGAAACAGTCCTGGGATTAAATATAAAGAGATACTGGAACAAAGTAGAGGCCCATGCTGTCTCTTGGTCTGATAAGCAAACAGCAGGAGGTAGATTTTACTGAACTAAGAAGAAAGGAGTTGTCTGCAGAAGAGTCACACAGAGATGAAAACAGGATGTGTTGACCAGACAGAATTATAAAACAGCAGCTAATGTTCTTCAAGACCAAAAAGCAAAGCAAAACAAAAGGAAAAAAGAAAAAAAAAAACTAAAACTAAAACAAGAACCACCTACAAGCCAAAGGAAAGTTCTAATCAAGGATGGCAGCCTGGATATTTTGAACGGGCATTCAGGATACCTACCTAAAATAGTCCTCAATCCACCATAGGGGGAGAAGGGTCAATCAACCAATTTTCAGTCAGTTCAAGCCAGCTAATATCCCCTTAATCTACAGTGACCAAGTTATTCTAGTTTGCTGCAGCTGGGTCAGGTTTAGCACTAACCAAGCATAAGCCCTTGCTATCTCCTATCCAGATGGAGCTAGTTGGGATGAGGATATAGGACATTTGACCTTAGTACTTCTCAAGTACAAATACCAAATAAGATACAGTGCCTACTCAATTTGAAAACTTAACAACAGACCACATGTTAGTCTATTTTTTTTTCATTTATTTATTTTATTTTATTGAGTGTACGGTAGAAGGGTGAAAATGGGGAGGGAGGGAGGGAGGGAGGGAGGGAGGGAGGGAGGGAGGGACTTCTTTCCCAGTTGCGGTACTTTATCCAAAAGACTTTGGTTCTGGCCTCCCATTTTATTCTCAAAGGGCAGTCTGGGAACACTCCTCCTCCATGTTGGTTCCCCACTGCACATGTTAGTCTTAATGTAAAATCTGGGATATACTTATAATAAAATTATTGCTCATCCTCTGAAGTACTATATGAGATATGGTTATTATTAAAAAGTTAGTCTTTCCAGCTTCTGGCTATTATAAATAAGGCTGCTATGAACATAGTGGAGCATGTGTTCTTTTTACCAATTGGAACATCTTCTGGGTATATGCCCAGGAGAGGTATTGCTGGATCCTCTGGTAGTACTATGTCCAATTTTCTGAGATAACGCCAGACTGACTTCCAAAGTGGTTGTACAAGCTTGCAATCCCACCAGCAATGGAGGAGTGTTCCTCTTTCTCCACATCCTCGCCAGCATCTGCTGTCACCTAAGTTTTTGATCTTAGCCATTCTGACTGGTGTGAGGTGGAATCTCAGTGTTGTTTTGATTTGCATTTCCCTGATGATTAAGGATGTCGAACATTTTTTCAGATGTTTCTCAGCCATTCGGATTTCCTCAATTGAGAATTCTTTGTTTAGCTCTGTACCCCATTTTTTATATAGAAAATATGGTACATTTACACAATGGAGTACTATTCTGCCATTAAAAAAATGAATTCATGAAATTCTTGGGCAAATGGATGAATTTGGAGGACATAATCCTTAGTGAGGTAACCCAATCACAAAAGAAGTCATTCGATATGCGCTCACTGATAAATGGATATTAGCCCTGATACTTAGAACACCCAAGATACAATCTGCAAAACACATGAAAATCAAGACGTAAGACCAACGTGTGGATACTTCATTCCTCCTTCGAATAGGAAACAAAATACCCATGAAAGGAGTTAGAGACAAAGTTTAGAGCTAAGATGAAAGGATGGACCATACAGAGACTAACCCACCGGTGATCCATCCTATAATCAGTCACTAAACTCAGACACTATTGCATAGGACAGCAAGTGTTTACTGAAAGGACCCTGATATAGCTGACTCCCACAGAAGTGGATGCTCACAGTCATCCATAAGAGGGAGCACGGGGCCCACATTGGAGAAGCTAGAGATAGAACACCAGGAGCTGAAGGGGTCTGAAACCCTAGAAGAGGAACAACAATATGAACTAAACAGAACCCCTAGAACTCGAGTCTCTAGCATCATGTTTAACAAAAGATGGCCTGGTTGGCCATCATTTGGAGGAGAGGCCCATTGGTACTGCAATCTTTATATGCCCCAATACAGGGGAACGCCAGGGCCAAGAAGTGGGAGTGGGTGGGCATGGGAGCAGGGAGGGCGGAGGGGGGAGGAGACTTTCGGAATAGCATTTGAAATGTAAATTAAGAAAATATCTTTAAAAAAAAAAAAGCTAGTCTTTGTTTATCTGACATATATTTGCTAAACCTGGCAACCCTAATCTCTAGTCTTAATATCACACTTGGCTTTCAATGCCCTGCTTGAAAATTTCCCTGAATGTCCCATAGTGCCTCAAAAGTCCTGAAGGGCAAGCTCTATGTCTCTACTGCTATGCTGAACCCCGATTTCACTTTATATCACCTTGCATCTTTGGCTAGGGAGCATCTGTGTACCTGAGGTCTCCCCTGGTGTATTGGGCATGTTTCTCTTCACTGTGACAAAACACTACACAAACAAAATTTAAGAGAGAAAAGACCTATTTGAGTTTATGATTTCAGTGGAAACACTCCATTATGGGGGAAAGGCATGGTAAAGAGTATAGTCTGAAGGTTATGTGAACAGGCCTCCTTATACCTTGGCTGCAGAAATGGGAATGCTGGTGCTATACTAGCTTTCTCCTTTCCCTCTTTATTCTGCCTGGCTCTCCCATTTCCTGAACTGGTGGCATTCACATTCAGGGTAGGTCTTTCCTGCTCAGTGAATCCATTCTAGTAATGCCCTCAGAGACATACCCAGAGGTGTTACCAAGCATCTCCTAGGTGATTCTAAATCCAGTTAAACACTCCTGTTTCTCTTCAGATTGTATAAATCTTTCACCTAGTCAAATTGACCATGAAAATGCCTATGTATTGTAACCCAGGTTTGTTTGCCTTCGAGTGCACACGCATCCATCTTAATTCTTACCCTGATTCTTACCCCTCTCTCTTGGATAACGGTACCAGCCTGGCATCTCTACCTCTCCTCTCACTACCAACTACTCTCTCTATAGTTCTGGCAAAGGTAGTCACTGCCAGTAAGGACTTACCTTCTCCTCCGGTCTACAAACAAAAATCTACTCCATGGCAACAGCACCCTCTACAGTTCAGTCTCATTCATCATTTGGCCTCTTGCCTCTTTGCAGTGTAGGCTCCATACTCTGGTTACGTAGAGGAAATTCCCTCTTCTACATACAGGGCACAATGTTATTTTCTGAAAATAATTAGCTTAAATTTTCTCTTTATGCTATCACCCCAATAGAAGCTCCTTCTGGTTCTTTGAGGAAGATTCAGATGCCTTGATAGGCATTACTACACATTAGTGTTACTGTCTGTAGCTTTAGCTGGAGGCTTTTTATGTTACGTTAGGGGCTTTTGAGTTTAATACCTTTCATACTGGACAGAGAGATAGACACTAATTTGGGATTCATTTGATAAGTGTATTCTGAATATAGGCATGTTCCTTTTAATTAAGTCACTTGCCATGTACAATAGGAAACTATGCAAGGCCATCACCTCCTTGTAAATGCAGACACAAGTATACAGTTTCTAAACAAAAAGGTTGTAGAAGGGATTGCCAAGCAGAGACACTGTCTTCTAAGTACCACTGCCATACAAAGACTTGTCGCCCCATCTCTGTTCTATGGCACAGTGAAAAAGAATAGCCCATGATACCTCTCTGTTCCTAAAATACACTAAGGTCTAGTGAGATAGCTGAGTGTGTAACTGTCTACACAGCTATGGGGAAGTTATCATCAATAAATGAGATGAGTCTTTCTGGTGGTACAGCTGTTTGCAGGGGTGGGGGTGTCACCTGAATGATATAAGTAGCTCCTCATCCATGCAAGCAAGCGAACCCAAGAGAAAGGAGAGAAGGAGCAAGGGAGGGATAGAGTGAAAGGGGGAGGGGAGAAGGAGAGGAAGAGAAATAACACATGAAGACAGGAGTTGTCCTTCTACAAGCCAAGGAATATCCAGAAACTAAAAGCAGGATATGGATCAAATCTTTTGCTAGAGGGAACATGACCCATTGTGTTGGACTTTTGGCCTCCCAGGGACCACGAGAATAAAGTTCTGTTGTTTAAGCGATTCCATCTGTGGCACTTTGTTATGGCCACCTGGCAAACTAAGATGGTGAGCAAAGGTCATATATCAGAGATAACTCAGAGCAAACACCTCACCTGCTCAAGGGAGTGGCTACTATCAATCCATATAGAAGCAGCACAGAGTACAAGAGGGACTTTCTCAGTCAGTCTGGGACACTGCCTACAACCACTGTAATCCTTCCTGCCCACCTAGAGAAGTCATGGGAAATCAATCTTCCAAAATAAGTTTTTGTTATTAAAACTGAACTTGCAAAAATGGAGCACCATTCAGAACTAAGAAAAGAGGCTTTGGGAAGAAATGAGGAATAAGCAAACTGGGAAATTTGTATTTCCATTTAACCTTTGCTTTTATATCTCCTACTTGACCGCAATCATAACCATAGGAATTTGCAGCAATAGGGTTTTGCAAAGTTAGTAGTGGGTGGATGGCCAAAAGATGCCAGGGAAAAATGAGGTCCACATGGACTGGATCAATAGTATCAGTATCTTCTGGGAGCTTGTTAAAACATAAAGTCCCAGCTGTTCTAGGCCTCCATGGGAACTCAGTCATCTGCATTTTACCAAGACTTCCAGAGCAGTCTGATCTGTAGACCTTTTAAGAAATGTCTTGGGTAAAGAAAACACAGAAGAGATGAGAGCGGCAGCAAAATCTCCCAGAATGTCCTCATACACTACTCTCCTTACACAATTCCATACCTGCTTCAAAAAACCCAGCTAAAATGAAATTGTAAAAGGATTCCATGTTAGATTTTAACTGAAAGTCCATAAAGCTCATCATTCACTAGTCCTTCTACAAGGAGCAAAGGCCACTGGCTTTCCTGGTGATGTGTACCAGCAATCCTTATATGACCCCCACACAGGTATACCATCTTTAATTTCAGTCCATTTTTATAGCAAGAATTTTTAAGTCAAGCCTGGAAAGTTGTGAAAGAACTTGAATTTCTGATTATCTCTCCAGTTGTTGCCAGCTTCATGAAAACATTGATGGCTGATGGACTTTTCCTAATTTCTATTTATGAAGCTGGTTTCTGTGTTGTACATTGCTTAGCATTTTAGATTAGGAAATCCAGGTGCTTAATTACATTTGTCCAGTAGGACTTGCATATTTACTATCAATTTATGTCTACGTATCCTTTATTCCCTTTAGCCTTTTTAAAGATAACATGAGGTTGTTTAGCATCTATTGTAATACTTAAAATTGACACAAATCAGAAGAACCTCCTGATCTTTCCAGATTCGCCCTGTGTAATGTTCTCAGCGCTTCTGACTTCTAGCCTTGCTTCAGATGGCCACTGTCAATCATGTGGATGGCTGTTAAGCTTTTTCTACCCAGGATTCTGCACCAAAAGCACACAGATCACCGCACTGAACTTGTAAAAAAAAAAAAAAAAAACTGTCTGCTCATTTTCTCACCATGAAATCGGAGGCCCAGAAGAAAAATGCCACTGGGCAAGTAAAGCGAACACTGGAACAAGCCACCAGTCTTCAGGGTATGCCCTCTTAATCACAAAGAGCCTCAAACCTTTAGCAATAGCAATGACTGAAGGGCTTGACAGTTATGACAAGGACAAGAAAGGAAATACAGAGCACTTCACTTTCAATGGGGTGCAGTAAATCCACTAGAGGGTGAACACAGCAGGGACCAAAAAATTGGCAACTGTGGGTTTCCTTTCCTGTTGTTGTGATAAAATAGCCTGATAAAGCAACTTGAGAAAGGGTTTTGGCTCACAGTTCAAGGCCATTCATCATGGTGGAGAAGTCAAAGCAGTAAGAGCCTGAAGCTTACCTTACTTATTATTAGAGAATTCCTTCATTTACATTTCAAGTGTTATCCCATAAGTCCCCTATACCCTACCCCCACCCTGCTCCCCTACCCACCCATTCCCACTACTTGGCCCTGGCATTCCCTTGTACTGGGGCATATAAACATTGCTAGACCAAGGGCCTTTCTTCCCCAATAATGGCCAACTAGGCCATCTTCTAATACATATGCAGCTAGAGACATGAGCTCTGGGGGTTCTGATTAGTTCATATTGTTGTTCCATCTATAGGGTTGCAGACCCTTATAGCTCTTGTGTACTCTGTCTAGCTCCTACATTGGGGACCCTGTGTTCTGCCCTACAGATGATTATGAGCATCCACCTGAAGCTTACCTTATGCCCACAATCCAGAAACAGAGAGGTGAATACTTGGTTTCTAGTGTTCAGCTCACTTTCTTCATTTTATGTAGTACAGGATACCAATGGTGGCTGAATCTTCCCAGCTCAATTAAAGTAATCAAGATAGTCCCCCACAGGCACACCCTGAGTTCCATTTCCCATGTCATTTTGAATTCTGTCAACCTGACTAATGACAGTAGTTATATTGAAATGTACTTATATGTATCCCTAACCCCATCATTACCTTATAGTTTTTAAAATATGAATTCTACAGTACTATGATTTTGTTTACGGACTGAGCTCTGAAAGATTGTTTCTGTAGGTAGGGGATGATCGTTTGCCATCTTCTGTCCTGAGTATGATGCAAAGTGAACATCAGCACCTCACAAATGACAGCTAATGAATTCATAGAAATACTAAATGCTAATATGTAATCCAGTTTGCACATACCTTTACTGCCAAAACTCTGATTCTGAATGATGCCATTTCCACAGATAAAAGACTTAGTTTAGGAGCTGGGCGTGGTGGCACATGCCTTTAATCTCAGTACTAGGGAGGCAGAGGTAGGCGGATTTCTGAGTTCGAGGCCAGCCTGGTCTACAAAGTGAGTTCCAGGACAGCCAGGGCTAAACAGAGAAACCCTGTCTCGAAAAACAAACAAACAAACAAACAAACAAAAAGACTTAGTTTAAAATGTGGGAGGCAATCCAAAATGAATTTCAAGTTATATAAAAAACCATCAGAGCAGTGAAGTTTTACTAGGCAGACTTTAGTATAATCTAGCCACAAAGCAATTCTGAGTACTCAGTAATCTAGCCACAAAGCAACTCAGTACTCAGCAGGTATCTTCTCTAGAAGTAGTGAAAGGGTGCAGAAAAACTGTTGATCTTATAATTGAGTTTATATGACAATTGACTTTCACAATACCCTGTCACTATAACAGTGAATCCTTCCATACAGTTTAGTTTCCAGTCCTAATCCACTTGTGACCTGAGAAGGGCCAACAGTGATTACATTCTTATGCAGTTTAAAATTATGTGATTAACAGATGAGACCATTGCTGCATTTAGTAAAGATAGCATCTCAAAAATTAAGTAACTACAAAAATCACTCTAAAAAGTTTCAGAACCTTTTAACTGTCAGCTTTATTTAAAAAATACAAATATTTTCACATGTTGGATTTTTAAAGCATCATACAACAAAGAAATCTATGTCAAATAACTCAAAAACACCAATTCTGTCCACTAAATATTACAGTATTTAAGATAAATTAATTTTTTTTCATATTATCAACATTTAAGAAAAAGTTATTTCTAATGTGTTGCTATAATTAAAATAAAAACAACCGGTTTTCTTTTCTTTTTCTTTTGGTTTTTAGAGAGAGGATTTTTCTGGCTGTCCTGGAACTCACTCTAGACCAGACTGGCCTCAAACTCAGAGATCTATGGAATGCTGGGGTTAAAGGCTTGTGCTACTACTGCCCAGCAGAACCAGTTTTCAACAGCAAACTTAGCACATGCTTAAAACATCAAAATGATGGTGAATTGATGCAAACATTTCACATCTGAAAAAATTGCACTTCTTGTGAATTCTAACACTTAGCCAAATATAATCTTATTTGTCAAAGAAACACTTCTGGCACTGTGACTGGAGCCAGGCTCTCAAGGTTTACATTACACTACTAGTGGCAAGCTCCAAGTGGGAAGAGGGAATGGGATGAGATAACATAAGATAATCTGTCATCTTCCAGTGATGGTGTGATCAGCTTTTCATTGATAGGTACATATTGGGACAGAATTGAAAATACAAGTATTTTGAAATTTTTATGTTTCAAGTTGAAATTTTTACCAGGGTCAAATCTGACATTACATTTAAACATAGACATATCAGTCTTGCAGACTTCATTCGGTATATACTTGTATATTTTGTTCAGGATTTATACTTAGACCGAAGGGGTTTTAGAAATATTAGTTACTTTTAAAACAAGAACAAGTGCTTCTTATTTATAATGAATATATTTAAATTATTTGGCAGGTAAAAGCATCACACACTTTCAGGTTTTAGATCTCAAATACTCCTGAGGAAACAACAGTAAGGATAAAAACAACTTTTTATTCTTTTAAAACCTCCTTTTCAGAGGTTGTTAAGATGTCTAAAGAAAATAACATGAAATACTGGAGTTAGTGGGAAAACCAAGAAACTTATACGAAACAGGGAAAAAAATTAAACTGACCTATTATCTGCAATGGAAAATATGACTCAAAATTTAAGGGAGCATGGCATCTTTGTTAAATACAAGATCAAATATGATCACTCACTTGAAAAGTACCCTCAGTGACATTATGAGTGCATTTAGTTTGGGGAAAATAGTTTTAACAGCTTTCTCAGGAAAAAAGTTTTACTTTTTTCATAACAAACAAAAAATAGTAGTTATGAAGTCCAGCGCCACCAAGCAACCTTCATTCTGTCCCATACTGCAGAGAATGAATCAAAGGCAGGACGCACATCCAGGATAGTGAACTGGTAGTCCTTGTTCACCTCACCACCATCATAGTAATCAATCACATATCTAACTTCTGTGCCACAACGATTGATGATCCAGTCATGACGGTCAAAAGGCAATTCATACCTGTAATGAAAACAGGGTGTTAAAATGCAGGTCTGTATTCTGTCTGTCTTGGTGTTAGCAGAAAGACAGAGTGAAAAACAGCACATACTCATTTGCAAAAATATAGCAAAGGAGATGAGCCTTAGTCAATCAGTCCATGGTGTTTAGAGAATATGGTGATTAAGAACTATGATGAATCCATGTCAGATCATCTGTCTATAAAGGAACAGGTTCATGGTAAAGAGTCCCAGGTCAGGCTAGGTAGAAAGCTGAGAAATCAAATGTACTTAATGGTCCTATTACACTATAAGACAATGGAGGAATAAGGCAAGACAAAGACTGCAAGAGGAATAAAAAGACAGTTCTAAAGACACCAAAAAGAGAACAATTCAATCCTTCGAGAATGAAGCACAAGGCTAGCAACCCAACCTTTATAATTCTGCCCATTTATGAGTAAACTCAAGGAGATGAAAAAAAAATAGGCTGGATACTGGAGATGTGAAAGATGGAATTGTTTTTCCTACACTCTCTTTTTGGTGATAGGAATGCTAACCATGGCTTAAGGAATGTCAATAGCAGTTCTATACTGACACTTACCCCATCCAGGAACGAATTCTTGCCCTTGGTGAATACTCTCTTGCTTTACCTCCAAATCGGACCAATGATGGGCCACAAGGACACTCACTGAAAATGCCCAAATAAGAATAGTCTATTAAAAACATTTTCTTTCATTTGATAGGATGATGTTTTTGTTTTTGAGTAATGTCTTCTTTTCTATATTTATTTGTTATACTATTACATTTACAGAGAATAATAACTTCTAACAAAGTTCAAATAAATCCTTCCTATTTGTTAGAAACCTTTTTCTTTCCTTTTGGATTATGTATGTCTCTTTGTCGGCATCTGCTTGGCTTTCTTGCCAGATTCAGGAAGCAAGACCTTCTCATTTGGGACAAGGACACAGTCATACTCTCAGAGAAAAAAGTATTATATATTGTGTATCTTCTTTCTCTTTTGGAAAAAGCACTTAGTGTTTCTGCAGAGAAACAACAGAAACTGCTATATAGTCAGCCCTCTGAGTCTATGAGTTCCATTTTCACAGATTCAACCAACTGTATACTGTAAGTACTTAGACAAACACTGTAGCCGAGGACTGGGGTATATAGCTCAGTTGGTACAGTACTTGCCTACCATGCATAAAGCTCTGAGTTCCATGCTTAGTATCACAAAAATCAAGTATTGTGACAAACATATGTAGCTTTAATACTTAGAAGGTGAAGGTAAGGAAGATCACAAGTTCAAGGTTATCTTTAGGTTATACAGAGGTTGGCCTGTTTTCTTTAGGTTATACAGAGGTTGTTTTTGAGACAATACTGTCTCAAAAACAAAGTGGTAACAAACATAATACTCTGCACTTACACTGAGCATATCTGATTTTTTATTTCTTTTCATTGCTCCTTAAATAAAACAGTATTATCAAATATTCACAAAACATTTATACCGTTTTTAGACATTATAAGTGACTGTCCAAAATATGTAGGAAGATGTACACATACTGTATGCAAATGCAATAAAATTATAATATGAGGCACTCTCAGTATCCCTGGCTTTTGTTACCCTTGGATGTCCTAGAAGAATCCAAGACTATTGTGGGAGGACTTTATTGCTTCATTACAAACAATTAACAGACTTAACTGGAAAAAAAATAATGGGGGCTAACTCCAAGGAACTAATTGTAAGTAACATTGAACTTGCTTTTTTAATTAACCTGAACACTGGTAGGATCCTAACTAGAGACCTCAGCTGAAGTCCCTTAGGGGACTGTCTTCTACTGGCATAGGGGTACATGGAGGCTACCCCTGAAAGACACAGGAAGACTGGTTCATTAAGACAGGAGCCACTATCTTGACAGCTGCTTTTATTCATAAGACAAGCTATATTCCTACCATGTAAGGGAGAAAAAATTCCATATCCAAGAGTACAACAGAATTTGACTATTCCAGTTTGAACTTTCTAGTATCTCTTCTCAAGAAGGTCACAT
This sequence comes from Mus minutoides, assembly GCA_902729485.2. Taxonomy (NCBI): domain Eukaryota; kingdom Metazoa; phylum Chordata; class Mammalia; order Rodentia; family Muridae; genus Mus; species Mus minutoides. Next base: position 330,512 of record LR753483.1, on the reverse strand, counting down.
ACAAAGCATTAACTCAACCTATGTAACTTTTCTTCTGGAGACATTAGTGAGGTCTTTTAGGACCTAGCTAATTTTGCCAGAAATCTGCAAAATAACCTGTGGTGTTGAAACTGGCAAGTTGAAAATGCCTGCTGCTTTTAATTCTTTGCTTTTAAAATTACGCTACAAGTAAAGAACAGATGGCCTTAATTAAAGTACATTTTTAACCTAGGTTATTATGGCTACTGGCAGCTCCGAGTTGGCCAGCCAGGTCTTTCCTCTAGGTCAGGAAAAGTAGACCCATCCTATACCTACAAACCAGCTAAGTGGTGCTAATACTGAAATGTTCAATGCAAATACCAAAACAAGAAGATGAACTTAAAAATAAATCAGTATAGTTTTTCTCCAAGAAACTTATTACTCATGCACTGGAAGGAATTTGAAATGTAAACCAGATGGTGATAGGACCTAGTTCTTTATAAAGACACTCCTCCATTCATCCACTTCTGGAAGAGGAGATCTAAAACCAGCAGTATCACATCATTCCTAACCTGGGACAGACATCTTGTAAGTGAGCCTAGCATGTAGAGCTGCAACAAACCTGCCAGGTGATGTGAAGAAATACTGCTCTTTCAACTGACCTAGTCTCTCTGAGAAAAGGGACCATGTGAAGGTCAGTCTTTACAGGGAATCCAAATACTGCTGAAAGAACAAGTTTTTAAAGAGTTTAAACATACTTACTGAGCATGAAGGGCTTCCCATTTCAAAATCTCCTTCCAAGCTTGCTCATTATTCTGATTGTGAATTCTAATGATATTGTACATATCTTTCTGACTAATATCATCATCTTTCCATTTCCACCTAAGAAAGAACATGTAGTAAAACTTGACAAGTATTATTGATTAAAGTCAAAAAGTTAATCGATGCATAGATAAAATACACACTTTTATAAAAGCTTGCATACACTAAAATTAAAAATGGAAGGTTCATGTTAATCTTGTTTCACAAAATCCCCAAAAGCCATCCTTATACAACCATCTATATTTTTAAGTTGGTATTTAGTAGCACTGAGAGATGATTTGCCAATTTTTCCTAATCATTTTATGCATTTCATTTTTTATTTCTAAAAATACAAATACAGTGAGATACAAGTAAATCTCATCCAATCAATTATAGGTCGTATTAACAAAAGGGCTGCTGTCCTTTCCATAATCAAATAGATCCTACATGTTTGCTGGAGCTAATTAGGCTTCACCTAATTTTCAACTGGAACCTAAATATCAGGTCTTTCTGGATTTCAAGCTTCCCAATTTCAGGCCAGGACTTCTACTGAGGTTTCTGGTTCTTGGGGTCTCAGACTGACTACTCAAATCACTGGCAACTTGCTGGCTGCAGCTCTTGGGACTTGCTGCTGACTTAAATGGTAAAGGGAAGCACTTTCGGGAGTGGCAGCTGTGGGGGGGGGGGCGTCGCGGAGTCTGAGAGAGAGCCAGCCAAACTTCCCTATGGGGCCCCACCGCCCCCCCAGACCCCGGGGGCGGAAGGGCGACCCCCCCCCCAGGGGTTTTTAAACCTCAGCGCCTGACAGGAGCGGGGTGGACACGCGAGGCCAGAAAACAGGGCATCGGAACTGGCGCACCCCACCCCCACCCCGCGCACCCACATCCCCAACACAGGACAACCGCCCAGGACTACGTCCCTGGCCCACGTGGAAAAGCCAGAGCAGCGTTGGGGGTGGGTGCCAGGAGAGAGCAAGCACGCCCCAACCATGGGCCGCCCTGGGAAGGGACAAAGACCCGAAAACATACCGCCAGAAAGCAGGGCATCGGGACTGGCAAACCCGGGACTGGCGCCCCCCCCCCCGCCCCCCGCCCCGCGCGGCACCCACATCCCCAACACGGGACAACCGCCCCGGCCCACGTCGAAAAGCCAGAGGAGCGTTGGGTGTGGGTGCCAGGAGAGAGCAAGCACGCCTCAACCACGGGCCGCCCCGGGAAAGGTCAAAGACCCGGAAACATACCGCCCCTCGTGGACAGGGGAAGAGCCGGACTGCAAAGAAGCAAGACGCCCCAGACAGCCGCCAATGGTGGCCGTGTGTGTGGGCGACTTGGAGCCAGGGAGTCGGAGAGGAGAAGGGAGTGAAAGCGTGGTGGCGCACGCCTTTAATCCCAGCACTCGGGAGGCAGAGGCAGGCAGATTTCTGAGTTCGAGGCCAGCCTGGTCTATAAAGTGAGTTCCAGGGCAGCCAGGGCTAGACAGAGAAACCCTGTCTCGAAAAACCAAAACAAAAAACAAAAAAAAAACAAAAAACAAAACAAAACAAAACAAAAAACTCGGAGGTGGTTCCGGAACAGCCAGGGCTAGACAGAGAAACCCTGTCTCGAAAAACAAAAAACAAACAAACAAACAAAAAATACTCGGAGGAGGTCCCGGACGGACCCAGACCGACCACACCCCCATCCCACCTGGCCCCACTACAGCTCCAAAGCCCGGTCCACAGGAGCACACGAAGGTGACAACCTGGGACACACGCCTCCCGGGGGGAAGCACTTTCTTATAACAAATGTCTTCCTGATCACCCCTCAACCCCATGCCCTGTTAGTTCCATTTTTTTTTCTAGAAAATCCTGACCTTAAATACTGGTCTTGAACTTACATTCTGATTAATTAATATTCTATTATAAACTGTTTAAGTCGCTAAAGAAATACTTTACATTTTGGAGGCTAAACAAAAGCTCTTTAACATTTAATTCTGAGGTAAATGTGGGAAGCAAATTATCTTCTAAATAATGTTCACTCACCCTTTCCGTAACATGGCATTCCAGAACATCTGTTCAGAAGGGTAAACCCACTTTTTCTCAGAGTCGGCTCTTGGAATTGATGACTCCTCTCTTGAGGTAGACAAAGTAAATGGCTGATCTGGGGATGGTGTCTGATTAGGTGGTGGCATCTATAGAATATCAGTGGATTGTGTCTGAATGTTAGCATTATGGTCTAAACTATAAAACAATCAGTACAACCTGGAAAGCAATTCTCCATACAAGAAGCACAAGTTCCCATTAAATCAATGACATCAGTATTTTACACCTCTGATATTTTGGTCATACTATTTTTTGTTGCTGCTCCGATAAAATAACCAGCAAGAAGGAATTTAGGGGAAGATTTATTCTAGCTTATAGTCTGAGGAGACACAGTTGGCCATGGTAGAGAATACATAGGTACATAAAATGCCCTGGGAAGACATGAGGGTGGATTACCAGGTTTGAAGGATCGAGGTTCTCCTTATCCTTAGCTGCAGCCCCAGTAACAGGGCATTCCACATAATCATAGGCCCGGTCTTGGTGAGCAGGTACAGTGTGTGCTTTGCTCTCACTGGTCAGGTCAGATGTTGCTGCAGTCACTGGACAGCCTGAAATAATCAAGTATTAAAACATTGTTACTGCTAAATACCATACCATACCATACTAAGATACAGTGGAAGGGGGTCCTCTTAGTGGGGACCTTAAAAGGCTAAAGTTCAGACCAACACAACTGGAAAACTAAATTTCTTCTACTTAAAGATGGCCAAGAACTAAGCTACTTAACTTTCTAAAATCCTAAAGATAAGATGCTATAAATGGACTTTACCTTTAAAAGAAAAAAAGAAAAAGAAAAAGAAAAGAGAGAAAAAAAAAACCCAAAGGGAGAACTGGCCATACTTCACAAGGTCTCTCTGACTTCCAGCCCCAATGAGGTAGCAGCCACTATCTAAGCATCTATTGTTAATCTATTCCTTCAAACACTGGATACAAGAGCAGAATAGAAGCAGATTTTATATACACTCAAAGAAAATGTAAATCCTACTCTGCTCATAGTTTTTTTCAGAACTCAAGTAAGCCACAAAAAAATTTACCACTCATCTGAGGTGCTAGTCCTTGTAAGCAGAGTAAGTGCGTCAAGAAAAGGCAATTTTTAAAGAAAATGGTCCATGATAGTCTCCTTCCTCAGTCAATCCCAAGTTAATGCCCAGGGTCCTAGGGTACTAATCCAGGCAGGTGTGGGGACCAAGAAGCTTGTCTAAGCAGCAGGTGAATGGGAAGGTACTTAAAGACCTGTGTCCCAGAATAAAAAGTCACTTGTGTTATGAAATCCTTCCTTTTTCTAGGGATCAAGAGGAAATTACAAATATCATGAATACTATTATATATAAAAGACAAATTTCTATTTACTCCTTTGGCATCTTCTACCAGGCCTTATTTCCCAAGACACAGCTGTTCACTTTAGGAGTGAGAACACAGCTGCTGTATCTCCCTCTGCATCATTAAAAGGCCCAATCTTCCTAGAGCATCCATCCCAGATGGCTATTAGAAGAAAAACAGTGTTACAGGTTCCACATTATATAACCAAGAAGCCCTTTAGCCTCCTACAAATACTCATATTCTTACAAATGCAAATAAACCAGGATGATAAGTCTTTAAAATAGATAAAATATAAATCATGCAGAGAACTACTGGAGGACAGAAGCTCAGAGCAAAGACACACGCACTTTGTCTGATTTGTCTCAACTTCTTGGAGAAATACTAGGAGACCATGGGATCTGTCCTTGTCCAAGGTCACAGAATTTTCACCAACTTTTTTACTTACTAGCTACATGACTTGAAGTACATAAATTACTCTGAGCTTTAGTTTGTTTCCTTGGCTATAAAACAGTCACACTGGTTTATAGACATGATAATGTAAACTCTCCTAGACAAAGAATTGTTGCCTACTATGTGCATTGCTACTTCTCTCTCAGGGAAGAAGCAAAACCCAGCAATGCTTGTCACTTGTCACAGGAGAAGTGCTGACCTCTTGGACGAGGTTGGCTCACGGACAGAAAGAGGAATGGTAACATGGGAAGCATGAGGATCCAGCAACATGGACATGCAGTAAGCATACAACACTGCCCCAGTCTGAACTGTCTAAAGCAGACATGCATTTATTACAGAACTTTTTTGTTTCCAGCCCAGCACTGACATAATGGTCTATAAATTCACTTGGTGAAAGCTAATTTTGAGCTAGATGAAGACCATAACAGATATGGGAGTAATTTATTTGAAACAGCTAGGCTGAGGTTTAGTCAGCTCTGGCACCCTTACTATTTATGGTCCAATGTATGATGTCTATTTAGCACTATCTAATACCACTCCACTCTATGTCAGCAGAACCATTTCCTCTCAGTTGTGAGAATGCAAAATATGTATTCAATGATGGCTCTTTTCATGCATGGCTGCAAGCCACTGATGTAGACACAGGTAGACTTTAGAAAGACAAGGCTGATTTAAAGAAAAATTGCTAAGTTTCTCAGCCAATCAACATCATAATCCTGTGAAAATTATATTGCACATACAGATGACAGACTGTGAGACATAAAAAAATTGTTTATGATAATATCTAATCAGCAGCAAAAATTAGGACCGACCAGTCCCAGAGTGCCTTACTCCCAGCTTTGCAAGCCTCACTAGCAAACTACAACTCTCTTCCTTTAGAACTGTGCCTCTCAGCCTGTGGGTTGACCCCTCTGACAACCTACTAGCTTCAAAAATATTTCCACAACGATTCAGAACAGTAGCAAAATTACAGTAATGAAGTAGGAACAAAAATAATTTTGTGTTTGAGTCAGCACAACGTGCAGAACTGTGTCAAAGGGTCCCAGCATTGGGAAGTTTGAGAAGCACTGCTCTAGAACCATTAGCTTTCTTTTAATTTTCCAGGCAGGCAAGTTACCTTTACTTTGCCCTTCATGCATAGGGCATCCTGAAGGTGGTGAAGCTGGCTGACGATCTGAAGCATTCGAGGCGTTTACTGCAGTAGCAGGAGAAGATGCTGAGGAGCCCATGGCTGGAATCACAGGGTTCACTCCCAATCTAAAATTCCCAACTGCCAAAGCAAGGAATCAGATTAAAACATGGAAGCTAAACAGTTGCGATCCCCTTGTTATTCTGAACCCAGCTGGCCCTGGCTTTTCTTCCCCATCCCATGGGAGAGTATGAGGTAGGGCACTGGTTCCAGGGGGTGAGGGGGCAGTTTGAAAACTCTGCCTCCTTTGGAAAAATACCTTGAAGCCTATGCCACCATTTGGGGAAACATGTTAAGATGAAAAGCCGGGTGTGCTCTTGGTGGTGGGGTCCAAGGGGTGGTGGCAAGGGCCCTGAGGGAAAACACGCTGAACTAGCCTCGAACCCCTGTCCCCCATATGGCCAGCGCCTCAGGGAAAATAGGAAGGTTAAAAAAAAAATAGGAGTGTCACCAAAATGGGAGGCAAGGAGCAGCAAAGGGCAGGAAGCCACCAGTCTTGCCTACCTGTCTACGCGCGTCCCACCGGCTCCAGGCGAACCTGGGCGCCGTCCTGTCCCCGCGTCTCCGCTCCGACTGTCCCGCGCGGCGCGGCCGCGAGCGCTTTGAACCGCCCAGCCCGAACTCACTCGGCAGCCGCCGGCTCCAACCTAACCCGGACGCCCGCCTGTCCCCGCGTCTCCGCTCCGACTGTCCCGCGCGGCGCGGCCGCGAGCGCTTTGAACCGCCCAGCCCGAACTCACTCGGCAGCCGCCGGCTCCAACCTAACCCGGACGCCCGCCTGTCCCCGAGTCTCTGCTCCGACTGCCCCGCGCGGCGCAGTCGCGAGCGCGTCGGACCGCCCAGCCCGAACCCACTCGGCGGCAGCCGACCTCACCTGCAGCTTTGCCTCACGCGGGGGTCACCGCTAACGTCCGGTCACAGCCGGCTTTCTCGTGCGCTGTTACTTCCTGTTCCGAAGGCGGGACTTCCGGAAGCATGAGTCACTCCTCGTGCTGAGGAGAGGAATGATCGGTCGTCAGGTCGGGCGTGGGTGTTTGTCCCACCCTTTCCGCTCCGCGGCCTAGAGCCGCTAGAGCCTTCTCTCCGTCTCCACCCCCCACGTGCTGGGCGGCGTGTTTAAGAGCGGATCGGTCCCACCCCTTCCGCTCCGCCGCCTATTGCCGGCGAGCCTTCTTTCCGTCTCTCCGCCCCTCAGGGCCAGGCGGTGGTTTTAACTCCTCTCGCCGGTAAGCTCCTCAGGGTGAGAAGTTAGGGGGCTCAGGGGTCGCTTTCTGGGGGTATCGGTCCCACCCCTTCCGCTCCGCCGCCTAGAGCCGCTAGAGCCTTCTCTCCGTCTCCACCCCCCACGTGCTGGGCGGCGTGTTTAAGAGCGGATCGGTCCCACCCCTTCCGCTCCGCCGCCTATTGCCGGCGAGCCTTCTTTCCGTCTCTCCGCCCCTCAGGGCCAGGCGGTGGTTTTAACTCCTCTCGCCGGTAAGCTCCTCAGGGTGAGAAGTTAGGGGGCTCAGGGGTCGCTTTCTGGGGGTTGGCACGTCGCTCTGTTTTTCAAAGTCATCTCTTTCGGTTCTTGAAAGGTCAATTTGTATTTTTTATTGAACAAGTGATATTTGTGCTTATTTAGGGAGTAAGTGCTATAATTAAGTATGGGCGCCTAGCCGGGGCGTGGTGGCACACGCCTCCGCACGCCTTTAATCCCAGCACTCGGGAGGCAGAGGCAGGCGGATTTCTGAGTTTGAGGCCAGCCTGGTCTACAAAGTGAGTTTCAGGACAGCCGGGGCTATACAGAGAAACTCTGTCTCGGAAAAAAAAAAAAAAAAAAGAAAGTATAGGCACTTAGACTTCCTCTGCCTAGTCCTTTGAGGGACTCTGGCAACTGTTATGAGTGTACTCCATGTAATTCACAGACTTCATCGAAGTATTATATTTCATATTATATAAAGTACGTTTTAATATTATTTGTGTAGGGTAAGCCAGCCCATAGGAGATGGGTTTTGTGGTGTATACACCTCCATGGCCTCCATGGCTTTTGATTCCTTCGCGGCTTCAGGTTCCTGCTTTGAGTTCCTGTTCTGTGGGACCCCATGAAAATGGTCCCCTTTCATATTTCATGTGACCATTGTTTAGGTCTTGTTTATGAAGACATTTCTAGGAGAGTTGGTTCACAGCACACTTCCTGGTACTCTGGGTCTTAAAATGTTACGACCCTTCTTCAGTGATAGTCTGGGTTTTTGCTAGTCTTTGGTTCTTGTGGGGAACATTGTCAGTCCAAGTGGTACAACTTCTTCTAAGGCAGTGGTTCTAACCTTGTTTTTTTTTTTTTGTTTTTTGTTTTTTTGACAGGGTTTCTCTGTATAGCCCTGGCTGTTCTGGACTCACTTTGTAGACCAGGCTGGCCTTGAACTCAGAAATCCACCTGCCTCTGCCTCCTGAGTGCTGGGATTAAAGGTGTGCGCCACCACGCCCGGCTGGTTCTAACCTTCTTAATGCTGTAACCCTTTAATATAGATCTTCATGTGATGATCCTTGCAAGCATAAAATTATTGTTACCACTACATAACTATTATTTTGTTACTATTATGAATAATAATGTAAATATCTGATTTACAGATCATGAGCTACTGCTGGGAACTACTGCTTTAAGGTATAAGAAATGTGCATATGTACTTATATATGCACAAATACATAAATCTAGTCTGTCAATTCTGTTTTGATGTTTGTGTGTCTATGATTTCACAGGTAACAATGTAATATTGCATAACATATATATTTGTGTTATAACATTTTAAAATTTGTGTTATACATTTTTTAAAAATTTTCCTATGTGTTCTACAATTCATTCTTCTCTCATTGAACACGTCTCCACTTTTAAAACATTTTATTATTTTTTCTGGCCCCTAGGCCCTTTCTAAATTCTATATCCCTCTTCAAAATTCTTTATTATATCACAATAATCCATTCTATCCCACAATTATTGCTTCTCTTACATTCTGCCTTCTCTCACACAGATCCCCATAACCATTTCTGGTTATCTCCCACAGTTCTCACTTTTTAATATAATTGATTAGAAGAATCATACCTTTCTTGTTCCTGAAATTCTAAAGTTTTCCAGGATCGGAGGCAGTAGGAGGTCTCTCTCACAGGATCACGGCCAGAGAGAATTGGTATGGCTTGGGTATAAGGACAATATCACTAATTCAATAGCCGTCAGAGAGCATGTAACATACCAGGTATTTTAGAAACTGCTGGGAATACAAAAGTGCTGAACAAAGGCTTTGTTCTTTGGGAATCTGTATTCAAAACTTAAAGATCAACTAACAGTATACTTCATCTAAAGAGATACTCTAAACCATCTGTTTGATTTTAAACATTATTTGATAGAGATTGATGTGGGGGGGAAGAGACTGATAGTGAAACTTTGAGTTATGAAGAAATTTCTATCTGTTTGGAGCTATTTCAAATACACTACAGATTTGTACAGAAAAGGTCTTGTAACAAAGAAATATCTGGTTTTATGTGTCTGTTAGCCATGACCATGGTACTTTGAAAAGTTCCCCCAGCTTTGTTAAATGATGGTGGTTTCCTTAAAAAATATCATATCAGAATCGAAATAACTTTCTACAACTTTTCTTAGATTCCTGACCATCACGAAAGAATCTTGATAAGAAATATTTATTGCTCTGTGTGGTGAGAGCAAGCATTTGATCCCAGCATACAGGAGGCAGAGGTATGTGAGTTTCTGTGAGTTCAAGGCCAGCCTGGTCTAATTTTTATAGTGAGTACCAAGCGAGCTAGGCTACATAGTAAGAACATCATCTCAGAAAGAAAAAAAAAAAGGATGTTTATGAATCACCTAACATGCTTTAACTGACTAATCACTGGCTATTGCTAGCAGTGCCAACTGTGGACCAAAAAGAAAACTCAGCCTCCATTCTTCCCCTTTTTTTCTGCCCTAACAACTGCCCCAACTAGCAGGAAAGCTTTCTTACAGAGACTCCTCTCTTTAGACTTCACCCACAAAAGCCTACAGCATCTTAAATCACTAATGCCCTTGTCTGTCATTCAGTGTCTACAGTGTCAGAGTGGAGAAACACTATTTTAAAAAGTCCATGAGCCAAATCTTGCTCTCACTGATACCTCGATAGCTGAAACACGAACAGTTTGATGGGGAGAAGAGGCCGGAGACCGAACTAGGTAACTACACTGGGATAATTTATTTCTCTCTCTTTCTAATTGAAAGCAACAGTTATCATGAAGTGGAAATGAGCAATAACCACTATGTAGGTTAGTTATTATTATTATTAATACTGATGTTACTATGATTAAGTTGATAGCTCATTTGTTGATACATGTGTGCCTTTTAGGGGTGGATGCTTTTAATATGATAAGCAGAAAAACATGATAGGAGGACTGGTAAAAATGGATGAGTAAGCATTGCTTGGGAAAGAACCCTACAGAGCCACTGAAGCTCCCCTTGCCTCAAGTGCAAAATGTTAGTTGTGTTTTGCCCAGAGGAGTAGAGAGTCAATCTTCTCTGAGGATATATTTAGTGGTGGATCAAGTTTAATACTACTCATGATGATAAAGAGGAATGGGTCAATGTCAGGATGGTACTGTCCTTCAAGGTTTTGGTCCTTGCTTTTATTCAGTATTAACAAGGAACTTGTGACCTTAGTTTGGTTTCTCTACTAGGAAGATAATGTATCACCAGCTAACCTAAATATATTCCTTTTTCTCTGGTACTTTTATTTCTTGTTGTAAGTGTTGTGAATTAATAAACTGGAAAAAAGAGATATGAAAGAAGGAAAATTAGGAAGGTAAGATAAAATCTGCTGTAAAGGAAAGAGGAGAAGGCACTCCTGTGGTTTGGCGTCACTATAAAGTGAGTTCAAAGGATTGAAGCCACAGAAGACAAGATGACAAGCTATTCTCTGCCACCACCACATGAGATGTGGTTTCCTAAGAAATGAGCTTTGGGGGGATATTGAAAATCATATTTTAAGGCTTGAATCTTAGTAGGTACAGATGTTTGTGATATTATTCTATTGTGCAGATTCTCTGTGCAGTAAAACACAGATATATAAAATCTAAGTGAAGAGTTATTGGTACAAATATTTAGGAAGTATAATAAAAAATATAGTAAATGTCCTCTCTTTATCATGCTTCCCATCACCTCTCTCAAACACATATACTCTAGTGATAGTAATAAAGCACTTCATACCCAAAATAATATATTACAAATTATAATATATGAGATGACTACAAGAAATACTAAAAACATCTCAGCTTTCCCTCTGTTCTGGAAGCTTTCTGCTATTTTGCCAATAGTTCTTGTCTTGGTACTCCTGAAGCTGAGGTAACAATGCTATTGGGAAGCATGGTCCATGGAGTTATCTTAGGAACACTCTTATCTCCAGATCTTTGCCTTATCAACTGTTTCAGGGTTCTTTGGGACCATTTGTATGTGAATATATGTGTGTGTGTGTGTGTGTGTGTGTGTGTGTGTGTGTGTGTGTGTGTGTGTGTGTAAATTCATATGTGCATGCAGTATTTTAAAATACATTTTAGGGAATTGGCTTAAGCCATTATGGGGGCTGGAAAATGTAAATATATTAGACAGACTTGGAGACAAACCTCTTCTATGCTCTTGTCATGTGCTAGATGTGGTTCTATTCTCTGAAGCCAGAGTATGCATGGATGATGTTCCCCGCTACCCATCAATACTCTGGGTAGCAAGACAGGCACAGCATCACATATTTCATCTATGATAGTTGATTTATAAAGATATGGTAGTATATAAAAATAATTTCTGTCATTCATTGTGGATGAATTGGAGTTTGCATTTAAATAGATTAGTTTATTTTTATGCATTTGGGTCATTTGACTGAATACATACATGTCTGTGCACTATGTACATGCATTTTGCATTTTTATTTAGAGTTTTAACCATAATGAGTGAACAATTTAGTGGCTCTATTACAGGATATTTGATCACATTGTGAAACATGAGATTGTGAACTTTTTAAAAGTATTGCTTTCTAATTGTTGTTTAGCCTTTGATCTTACAGCTTTTGGTTTACTGTAGACAAGTACCTGTGGTGTGGCTCAGCCCTAGCACATACCTTTAACCCAAGAGCTAAATAAAGTCAACCATAAGTCAAGAGGATGAGCCAGCAACCAGCTCATAGGTAATGAACACAAGTGAAGAGAAAAAGGGCCATTTAGTTAAAGGGGATTTAAGACAGCCTGGAGAGGTCAGGGGGTGGTGCTGCACTCCTTTAATCCCAGCACTTGGGAGGCAGAGACAGGCAGCTTTCTGAGTTCAAGGCCAGCCTGGTCTATAGAGTGAGTTCCAGGACAGCCAGGACTACACAGAGAAACCCTGTCTCGAAAAAACAAAACAAAAAAACTGTTTTCTTCTTTCAGGTCATCAGTAGAGTAGGAAGGTCAGGCTAGATGATTTCTCTGCTTCTCTAAACATCTAAACAATGGGGCTTTCCCCACAGCATCTGGCTCCTGAATCTTCATTTGGGAAAATTTGAACAGCTGGAGTTTTTGTTTTTAAAGCAACATGGCTCTAAGAACAGTCACACTATTAATGTAACCACCATAATTAATTGAGATCTGCAAGCTAACTCAGGGTTTATTCCTGGATAATAAACATTTCTAGATGCTATAGAAGAGCTATTCCTGGATTAATTAAAGAAAAAAACCCAAATGACAGCATTTTAGCATTGCTGTTTTTCACTTAAAATATTTTATAATTTTTTTCATTTTAGTACATGTGCTGTTCCTTTTCATTTGTATTTAATAAATACATGCTGTGCCCGCATATAATTTTAATGATTATACTTTCATAGCTGGCCTCTTACTAATGAACTTCCAGTAGTGTAAAGTTATCTTTTACTTACCTGATTTAATTGTCTCCAATGCTTATTACTTCAGTCTGCTAACCTAGGACTTGTCCTGAAAGTTTCTACCCTCCATACACCCTATTCTAGGTCTAGAATGTTTTCAGCCTCTGAGACTTGCTGCTTACTAAGCTTACTCTTTCTAGTTATTCTGATATCTGGCTGTTTGGCCAAGTCAGCTGTTCTGGTTCAAAGTCCTCCCCAATGCCAACTGAATCAGTCTGGCTTCTCTCTGCTTCTGAATTGCTCTGCTTGGCCTCATAATCATTTTGACAATGTGTTCTAATATTTTGGTTCCTTCTCTGACTTGTTCTGTCTTCACCTGTGTCTAGCTTGTTTGTCTTTAACCTTTCTCTGTAAAACTCTCCTGGTAAAATTGCATCTTTCTTTTTTCTCTCTCTCTGTTGGCACTGCTCTCTTAAGTAACTTCCCTCTCTTCTCATGAGAGTTGGGCATATCTTACTCTGTCACATCTTTCTCTAATTCCTCACTTTGTCTGCCTCTCAATTTACACATCACTTTCTGTTTATTTGTAGAACATGATTTTAATAATTCCAGCTGTTAATATTCAACAAACAGAATAATTATTTGTCTTAGGGTTTCTATTCCTGCACAAACATCATGAAGCAAGTTGGGGAGGAAAGGGTTTATTCATCTTACACTTCCACATTGCTGTTCATCACTGAAGGAAGTCAGGACCAGAACTCAAGCAGGTCAGAAAGCAGGAGCTGATGCAGAGGCCATAGAGGGATGTTCCTTACTGGCTTGCTTCCCCTGGCTTGCTCAGCCTGCTCTCTTATAGAACCCAAGACTGCCAGCCCAGAGATGGTCCCACCCACAAGGGGCCTTTTCCCCTTGATCACTAATTGAGAAAATACCCCACAGCTGGATCTCATGGAGGTACTTCCTCAACTGAAGCTCCTTTCTCTGTAATAACTCCAGCCTGTGTAAAATTGACACATAAAACCAGCCAGTACATTATTTTAAGATATATTTCCTTGTTATATCTCCATTTTCATTTCTGATTTTATTAATTTGGATACTGTCACTATACCCTCTGATTAGTCTGGCTAAAGGTTTATCTCTCTTGTTAATTTTCTCAAAGAATCAGCTACTGGTTTTGTTGATTCTTTGTATAGTTCTTTTTGTTTTTATTTGGTTGATTTCAGCCCTGAATTTGATTATTTCCTGCTGTCTACTCCTGGGTGTACCTGCTGCCTTCAGGTGTTCTGTCAAGGTGATAGTGTAAGCTCTCTTCAGTTTCTTTTTAGAGGCACTCAGAGCTATGAGTTTTCTTCTTATCACTGATTTCATTGTGTCCCATAAGTTTTGGTATGACATCTCTTCATTTTTCATTAAATTCTAAAAAGCCTTTAAATTCTTGCTTTATTTCTTCCTTGACCAAGTTATCATTGAGTAGAGTGTTGTTCAGCTTCAATGTACATGTGTGCTTTCTGTTGCTTTTGTTGGTATTCAACACAGCCTCAGTCTATGGTGATCTGATAGGTGCATGGGATTATCTCAGTCTTCTTGTATCTGTTGAGGCCTGCTTTGCAACCAGTTATCTGGTTAGTTTTGGAGAAGTCAGCACCATGAGGTGATGAGAAGGTATGCTCACTTGCTTTAGGATGAAATGTTCCACAAATAGCTGTTAGGTCCCACTTGGTTCAGAACTTCTGCTAGTTTTAGTGTGTCTCTGTTCAGTTTCTGTTTCCAGGATCTGTCCATTGCTGAGACTAGGGTGTAAAAGTCTCCCACTATTATTGTGTGGGGTGCAATGTGTGCTTTGAGTTTTAGTAAAGTTTCTTTTATGAATGTGGGTGCCCTTCCATTTGGAGCATGATGTTCAGAATTGAGAGTTCATATTGGTAGATTTTTCCTTTGATGAGTATAAAGTGTCCCTTCCTTATCTTTTTTGATAACTTGGTTGGTAGTTGATTTTATCTGATATTAGAATGGCTACTCTAGCTTGTTTCTTGGGACCATTTGCTTGGAAAATTATTTTCCAACCTTTTATTCTGAGGTAGTGTCTGCTTTTGTCACTGAGGTATGTTTCCTGTATGCAGCACAATGCTGGGTCCTGTTTACATATCCAGTCTGTTAGTCTATGTCTTTTTAGAGAAATTGAGTCCATAGATGTTAAGAGATATTAAGGAAAAGTGATTGTTACTTCCTGTTATTTTTGTTGTTAGAGGTAGAATTATATTTGTGTGGCTATCTTCTTGTGGATTTGTTGAAAGATTACCTTTTTGCTTTTTCTAGGTTGTAGTTTCCCTCCTTGTGTTGGTGTTTTCCATCTATTATTCTTTGTAAGGCTGGATTTATGGGACGATACTGTGTAAATTTGGTTTTGTCGTGGAATGTCTTGGTTTCTCCATGTATGGTAATTGAGAGTTTGGCTGGGTATAGTAGTCTGGGCTGGCATTTGTGTTCTCTGAATGGTCTGTATAACATCTGCCCAGGATCTTCTAGCTTTCATAGTTTCTGGTGAGAAGTCTGGTGTAATTCTGATAGATCTGCCTTTATATGTTACTTGACCTTTTTCTCTTATTGTTTTTAATATTCTTTCTTTGTTTTTTCTTTTTTTTTTCTTTTTTGCATTTGGTGTTTTGACTATGTGACAGGAGGAATTTCTTTCCTGGTCCAGTCTATTTGGAGTTCTGTAGGCTTCTTATATGTTTTGAGGCATCTCTTTCTTTGGTTTAGGGAAGTTTTCCTCTATAATTTTGTTGAAGATACTGGCCCTTTAAGTTGGGAGTCTTCACTCTCTTCTATACCTATTATCCTTAGGTTTGGTCTTCCATTGTGTCCTGAATTTTTCTCGATGTTTTGGGTTAGGAGCTTTTTGCATTTTCTTTGAGTGTTGTGTCAGTGTTTTCTATGGTATCTTCTGCACCTGAGATTCTCTCTTCTATCTCTTGTATTATATGTGACCCCTGATCTCTTTCCTAGGTTTTCTATCTCCAGGGTTGTCGCCCTTTGTGATTGTTGATTTATTGTTTCTACTTCCATTTTTAGATCTTGGGTGGTTTTGTTCATTTCCTTCACCTCTTTGATTGTGTTTTCCAGTAATTCTTTTAGGGATTTTTGTGTTCCCTCTTTAAGTTCTTCTAGCTGTTTACTTGTGTTCTCCTGCATTTCTTTAAAGGAGTTATTTATGACCTTCTTAAAGTCCTCGATCACCATCATGAGAAGTGATTTTAGAATCGAATCTTTTCTGGTGTGATGGTGTATCCAGGACATGTTATGGTGAGAGAAATGGGTTCTGACGATGCCAAGTAACCTTGGTTTCCGTTGGCTTATGTTCTTATGCTTGCCTCCCACCATCTGATTATCTCTAGTGCTACCTGCCTTCCCTATATCTGACTGGGGCCTGTCCTTCCTGTGATCTTGGTTGCATCAGAACTCCTCAGAGTTCAGCTGTCTCTGTGATTCTGGGATCCTGTAATCCTTAGTTCCTGGGTGTGTCAGAGCTCCTGGGAGTCAAGCTGCTTCTGGGACCCTGAGATCCTGGTGTGACCAAGTTCCTGGCATCCTGACATTCTGTGGTTCTGGGCATGTTAGAGCACCTGGGAGTGCAGCTTCTTCTGGGTGTTGTGGGACTGGCTGCAGAGTTTGAGTCCAAGGTCAGCTCAGGGCACTGGCTCAGACCAGAAGGAAACTAGTCAGGTGGATTTCCTAGGTGCCTGGTTCCCAATGATCCCAGTTACTCCAGGTGTTGGGGCAGATGTTGTGTCCTCCTTACCTCTGATCCTATGATCCTGGGCATGTTAGAGCACCTGGTAGTGGTTCTTCCTCTGGGTGTTGTGGGACTGGCTGCAGAGTTCTTGCCCAAAGTCTGCTTAGGGCACAGGCCCTGTTAGACATCACTTTCAAACAATGGTGCTTTCTTCTGCAAACTAACTTTACCTTCATTGTTTGAGATTAAAAGTGTGTACTAAGGGTGTGTTTATATGCCAGCTCGAGGATTTAAAGGTATGTGCTAAGGGTGAACCACACCAAAACTAGAAACTTTTTTTTTTTACTGTAAATAACACAATCTTGAGTTTCCCAGTTTGATTAAATATCCTGAGCAATAGGACAAAGTTGATTGTACCATCAACACTCAGAACTGAGTGCAATACTTTGAACTGAGACGATTGGCTCAATAGGCACAAAATATTTTCTATTAGTAGCTTGTTATACATTAAATTTTATCTTTTCTGTTGTGACTTTTCTCTGGTTTACTGACGTCTGATTGACAGACTACGGATATATTTAAAGGTTACAAAAGATGATTGATATGTGCATACACTGTGAGATGATTACCATGATAATATAATTAGCATATCCATTACCTCAAGTAGTTTCTTTTCAAGTATGCCGCATATTAGGATTAATTAGCCACCATACTATACATAAAATTCCCTGAATCTTTTTTGTTAGGAGACAGATTTTCACTATATAGCTAATGTATGATGTGGGAGTGAGTCATTATGTGCTAAAGTGGTCTTGAATTGGAAGCATTCCTCCTGCCCCATATCTAGTGTGCTGGAATTATAGGCACATACTATCATTCCTAGCTACTGATTCCTCTTATAATGGAAGGTTTGTACCATTTGACAACTATATTCTCATCTCATTTACCCTTTGACTTCAGATAATCACTCTTTTACTCTTCAATCCTTTACTCTTCCTGTTTTTAGTGATTCTTCATATAAGTGAGATCATGCAGTATTTTTTTCACTATGCCTATTTCAATTGACATAATGTCCTTCAGTTTCATCTGAACTGTCACAAATTACAGGAATTGTTATTTTTGAAAGCTTAACAGTATTCTGACATGTAAGTGAACAAAGAATTTATGTATGTGTTCATCGATGAATACATGAGTAATATCCTCATCTTGTTCAGTGAATATGAGGAGACTTGCTTTGAAATATTAATTTAATTTGTTTTGACTATACATCTAATTATGAAATAGCTTGATCATGTGACGATCCTGTTTTTTTTAATGTTTTGAACTTAAAATGTCATTTTGAGGAGCCTCTATTTTTCATAACAATTGAATTAATTTATTTATATTTTCTGATAGTACACCCAGGTTTTCTTTTCTGTACATACCAATATTTGTCATACTTTGACTTTCTAGTGACATTCATTTTTAACAAGGATTAAAGAACACCTCTGTCTTCATTAGGGTTTTACTGCTGTGAACAGACACCATGACCAAGGCAACTCTTATAAGGACAACATTTAATTGGGTCTGGCTTACAAGTTCAGAGGTTCAGTCCTTATCATCAAGGCAAGAACATGGCAACATCCAGGCAGGCATGGTGCAGGAGGAGCTGAGAGTTCCACTTCTTGTTCTGAGGTTCTTAAAGCCTATGTGGACCCACAGTGACACTCCTACTCCTAGGCTACATCCCCAAATAGTGCCACTCCCTGGGCCAAACATATTCAAACCACTATAGTCTCCCTGTGATTGCCCTTTACATCTTTCTAAAAAGTGATGATTTTAGTCATGGGAAAGCTAGTATTTTAACTGGGGGAACAACTCTTTCAAACCCATAAAATATCATAGGAACTACTATGAGAGACATTGACTGTAATAGGTTATATCTATTAGTTTAAGAAAAGTCTTGATAGAGAGCTTTAGAAAATTTGGGGCATATGTTAAGGAAGAACATGAGCATTTTACTATTAGTATTTATTAGAGCATATCAAGGTTCTTATACAAAAACTTTTCTTCTGCTCTTTCACTTCTGTATCACGTTTTGTATTTAATCTCTTTCTCTTTTTGTGTTCTTACTATTTCTTTCCATCATCCTTTATTTCCTGGCCCTAACCTTTCCTTTCTGTGATATAAGATTTTTCAGTATGTAGGCTATTGTGCTATACACACATCAGAAGAAAAAAGAACTACTTTAGCACTGATATTGAGGACTCAGGTCACTGAGGTTTACAATTCTCGAACACAAGCAGTTTTAATCAATGTCATCTTCAAATATAGGCCTGGCTGTCTATGTCTGCGATCCCAACCATTTGTGAGTCTAGGATTTTTAGACTAGGAGAGCATAGTGAGATTCCATCTTAGCAGCAATAGCAACAACAACAAAAATTATTTCCAAACAAGAGAGTAGGTAGCATAAGAAGCAGAATGTTCTAGCAGGAAAAGTGTCAAAATTGGAATAAAGGAAGGTAAAAGACACATGCTTCCCCTTAGAATTTAGCTTTGGGCAGACTACTTGGTGTGCAGGCAAATGCATAGAGCTTGGTTAGAATTATTTCAAAGAGTACAAGTATGTTATTTAAGCAGGGTGTGGGGGTAGAGTCTAGCAGGTGGTGAACCAAGGGGATTTGCTATATTGGAAAAGTACACTTAAATATCAACACTCTTGTGGGCTGGATGATGAAGACTTTCCATTTTTGTAGCTGAAGATATGCTTTTTATTCTGGAATTGTTTTCTGTGGATTTCTGGAATGCTACTCCTACAAAAACTCATTATTTTATTTAACATGGGTTTGCGAATTTCTTATGCCACAAAAGTGTTTTCTGAGTAGATTGCACACAAAACACTTTTGCTCAACATGTAGTTCATGCTTTATATTCTTGAATTCCTACACAATGTATGTTTTATCTTTCAAAGAAGACACTGAATAGTTATGGCAGGTGGACTTTGCACTTCTACTCTATACATGGTGGCTAGAACACAAGCAGTTTTAATCAATGTCATCTTCAAATATAGGCCTGGCAGTCTATGTCTGTGGTCCCAACCATTTGTGAGCCGAGGATTTTTAGACTAGGAGAGCATAGTGAGATTCCATCTCAGCAGCAATAGCAGCAACAACAAAAAATGATTTCCTTTATAGGTTCCCTTCATGCTACTAATAGCTTTAAGGACGTAATTATTTAATAATGTTTTCGACCCTTTACTGAGGCTTGAGTCTCACAGTACAGTCCAGATTAAAGTGCCTTCACGTTGCAAACCATGAAAGTAGATCCTAAATCTAATCCACTCATTAGTCAACAGATGGTCATCCCACATTACTGACATACCTCCACACAAACACTTCATGTCTAGTGTAAAAATTAGAAAGAAAAAGAAAGGACAAGTTTAGGGAGACAGATAACCTAAATTTTAGCAGTAAAGAAATCTCCAACAAAGACACTGATGAAATTGCCACTGGGGGGCGGTGGAAGTTCAGAAACTGCTGTGCTAATCTTCAGGCAAGTAAGCACTTCAGCCTGCTTATTTATTCAAAGTGGGAACTTGGATGTGGGAGTCACCAAGCACAGGGAAATTTCTGGATGAGAAGCACAGTCCTGGAGGCAGAGGTGGGGGAGAAATGTACCAGGGCTAGAATTAGAATTAGCACCTTGGCAGACCACCTTCAACATACACACAGCCCTTGCTTTACCTGAGTGTTTTCAGAATTTCCTTCAATTCCCTTCAGTCTGAAACAAGGAAACTCATGTTAAACTGCAAAGAAGTAAGCGAATACAGAAGTGTGCTAGAAAACACATGTGAATTCAGTTTAAGTGACTTTAAGAGAGCTCTCAGGCACTTGGATCAGAACTTTGGTTGCTGTGGGTGGGCCTCAGTTGTTAACTTTCCTAGAAAAGCTGGGGAAGTGGCAGAATTTATCTCAAGGAAGTCTGAATGATAGTTAACACTTCAATCGACACTTAAAATTTCTGATAAGGTTAATTTAGACAGGTTCAGAAAAGTATCCCAGGGAAAACAAAGAAAAATTAGGGGACTGGTAAGGCGTCTACATGGTTAAAGGAAATTGCTGCCAATCCAACAACTTGCGTTCAGTCCCCAAGACCCACAGAATAGGAGCAATCCAGCTCTTGAAATTTGTCTTCTGGTCTGCATCTGTATAGCATGTGGAGCACTCAGGCTCACACACATGCATAAACAAAATGTTTTAAAATATACATCTTCACTGTAGGAATAATTTTTTGGCCACTTGACACAATCTTGAGAACTTAATTTCACCTTCCTCATTTACTCAGTGGTTCTAGGAACTGGTATCATAATTGCAGTCTAGCCCTGGCACTCAGTTTTGGCCAGAATACTCAATCAAACATCAGTGTCAGAAGGCCAATTAATAACCATGCTTGGTCTTATTTTCTTTAAGATTTTCATGAAGGAAAATGTCAGCACAAGGATTTGTCCTGATTCTACTCCTAGAAGGGATGAAACAGACAGATAGGGAATGAAGTCCAGAATATGCTATTGTGCATGCATAGATTCAAGCAAGCTATTATGGTGAATCCTGTGCATCCCAGGATCTCCATTTCTTAGTGTCCCGACAAAGGATGATCTAGAGATTCAAAGATAGCACCTAAGATGAAGGCCTATAGATCCTGTGCTTAGTGTTTTATGTCTTCTAGAATCTATTTTTACATACTACTAAGGGATACTTAACCTATACTATGTCATACATTTTGGGTTTAATTAAAGAATTCAGCTAGAGTACCTTTAAAAAGAGAAAAGGAATGTTCCATTCATATCCCTGATCATCTATCTGTGGATAATGTCTCAGGAAAGGCTGAGTCCAGAAGTTTTGCCTGTATCAGCTCAATGTCACTCTATACAGGGGCCTCTTTCCCAGCATTTTAAACATTCTGCATGCTTCAGTAATCATACTACATTTTTTTCCCTCTGCCATGTCAGTTACTGCATTTATGGAACATTAAGAGCAACAGAAATAGTAAAATGTGAGCATTGTGATTGATAATGCATTAAGTGTTACTACATGAAATGACAGAAGATGTTCCTCACAGGAACTGATGCTGGCTAGACTGAAGTACCTGGAATCCGTAGGCAAATACTTTGTCTCTGTGTTACGAATTTTCTTGGTATGATAAATCACCTTTAAAAATGACTTAAATTAAAAAGTATTTATTTTGGGCTTATGATTTTAGAAGTTTCCATTCATAATAATGGGAAAGGCATGGCAGAGATTATCAGTCACATCATAGCTGCCAGGCAGCAGAAAGAGAAGGCTTTTGCTAGCTCTATTTTTCCTTTCTCCCATTATTTCATTTGGGCCCCAGTCTATGGAATGGTGCTGTCCACAATCAGAACTACTCTTGTCCTACTAGTTAATAATGTGTATGTGAAAAACACACCCAAATATGCACTTCACTAATCTCCTAGGTGCCTCCCAATCTAAACAAGATGACAATCAAGATTAAACACCCAGGTCTGTATGGACAGGAAGATAAACTTGCTGTCTAATGAGTAATCCATTAGTTAATAATAAAATCGCAGTTTTGCTTCCTTAGGCCTAATTAGAAGGTTCTGGGTTTTATGTAAATAATTTGAGAAATTCCTCTACTAATCTAAAAAAGGTCTTGGAAAGATTCACTTGTTAGCAATGCTTATAAATAGAAACCTTCATTGCGGCCACATGCCACTTTTATCCCTACACTAGGAAAAGTACCGTGATTTCAGTACTGAGTGCTAAGAAGGGAACATGCTATGCAATAAAGAAAAGGACCAACAGTCACATTTGGGGCTGAGTCTCAGGCTGATCCCTGGAAATCCCTTAAGATCTACATAATTATTTGCAAGGCTCCCTTAATGTAAGTGCTCTGATTTCTGTGTAAATCCTAGTCATATAAAACACATGCCCTGGCATAAAGCACAAAAGGAAATGAAACAAATTTTCAAGAAATTAAGGACCTATAGTAATTATAGTTCCTGCTCTGATAAAGGTGCGAATGTGATAATGTGTGAAGGTGACTGGGATGTGCTTGCTTGAGTGACAGTAGTTGATTTTCAAGGTTAGGATAACTGTAAGAAGCTATCATGCAGAGCAAATGGCCTTCCTCAGACGTGACAGCAGCAATCGCATATAATTCAGAGCCCTAGGAGAAAAGCCATAGGCCTCCTGTGGGGGCCAGGAGGAGCACCCTTTCAGATCATTATGTTGCTCTGGGTTCTCCTCCTGCTAGCTATGTGGATGTGGCTATTGCATTGTTCCATATCAGTGAAGTGACCAGGACACTGAGTTCATCACATTATCTTGAGGATAAAAGAGACAATCACACATTGATTTACTTCACAAACTGTGCCTCTGCCAGCCTTTCCATGCAGGGCGATTAAATCTTTTGAGCTTTGGGGATCATTGTTTCTGAGGAATGATCTCTCATTGTTGCAGATGAACAGGCACAGAGTAACATAATAAATCAATATGGTTTTGCTTTGATGAAAGCATATTTACAAATAAAAATAGCCTCTAGATTTGGCAAGGAGGTTACACTATCTTTGGTCTTTATTTAGTGGTTAGCTCTTCTCTTCTCAAGTTAACCTTACCCCTTGTCAGAGAACATTCCTAGAAATGGCCATCCTGTGACCCCATCCCACTTTACATGACAAAAGAATAACCCTTAAGGTGACTGGATTTTGATTTGGTATATAAGTAGTTGATTTACATTAAATGAGGCCATAGGATTGGTGTACTCAGAAGAGGAAGAGAAGCCAGAGACGGTGCTTTTAGACATTCATTGTGTCTATCACTCTGTATGTCTACATAGAGAAAAGACATGTAAGGACATAGTGAGCTTCAGAGTCAGCCTACACCAGAAAGAAACTTTTCTTATGCCTTGTTCTTAGACTTTGAGCTCCTACAACTCTTGAGATGATACATCTCTGTCATTAATATACTTAGTTTTAGTACCTCTTGTAAATTAATGCAGTCCTCCAATAGCTGTATGGATTCTGAGACCACTAATTTTTTTTTTCTTTTTTACGTTTTCTTCGTTTTTTTCATTTTTCCAACTTTTATTAGATATTTTCTTCATTTACATTTCAAGTGTTATCCAGAAAATTCCCTATACCCCCCCCTCCCGGCCCTGCTCCCCTACCCACCCACTCCCACATCTTGGCCCTGGTGTTCCCCTGTACTGGGGCATATAAAGTCTGCATGACCAAGGGGCCTCTCTTCCCAATGATGGCCAACTAGGCCATCCTCTTCTATATATG
Source organism: Mus minutoides (assembly GCA_902729485.2). NCBI lineage: Eukaryota > Metazoa > Chordata > Mammalia > Rodentia > Muridae > Mus > Mus minutoides. Next base: position 306,827 of record LR753483.1, on the reverse strand, counting down.
CAGCTAGAGACATGAGCTCAGGGGTTACTAGTTAGTTTATGTTATTCTTCCACCTATAGGTTTGAAGACCCCTTCAGCTCCTTGGGTACTTTCTCTAGCTCCTTCCTTGGGAACCCTGTGTTCCATCTAATAGCTGACTGTGAGCATCCACCTCCATGTTTGCCAGGCACTGGTATAGTCTCCCACGATACAGCTATATCCGGGCCCTTTCAGCACTATCTTGCTGGCATATGCTATAGTGTCTGTGTTTGGTGGCTGATTGTGGGATGGATCCCTTGCAGCCGCAATCATTGGATCCATCCTTTGGATTCAGCTTCTTTAAAAATTTTTTTGTTGTTGTTTTAGCTAGTCCTAGAGATGCCCCCCCTACAGATTTCCATTCTCACTCACCGACATTCCTCACCCTCCAACCCACACCCACATCCGGGTTCCCCTCCTAATTCCCCCTCCCACCTGATTCCCTCCTTCCATCCATCTCCATTGGCTATTTTGTTTTCCCTTCTGAGTGAGATTCTTGCATCCCCCTTGAGCCCTTATTACTTAGTTTCTTTGGGTCTCTAGATTGTAGCGTACTTATCCTGTATTATATGGCTAATATCTAATTATAAGTAACTACACATCATGTGTGTCTTTCTGGGTCTGGTTTACCTCACTCAAGATGATATTTTCTAGTTCCATCATTTCCCTGAAAATTTCATGATGACATTATTTTTAATAGCTGAACAGTATTCCATTGTGTAGATGTACTACATTTTCTTTTAACTATTCTTCAGTTGAGGGGCATCTAGGTTGTTTCTAGTTTCTGGCTACTATGAATAAAGAAACAGCTGTCCTGCCTTAATAACAAAATTCTTAGGCTTAAAATAAATAGAAAGCATGTGGTGTGATAAAGTAGAAATAATTGCTAAGATATTTCTACTTAAACTATATCTTGTATTTGCAGATATTGTCTACTATGGAAAACAGTAATCCTGGGTCTAAGCAATGCAGTCTCTTTTATGCTAAGGCTTGTTACTTGGTCATAGAATTATGTATGTGCTTATTTGCTTGCTTGCTTTCTTCTATTCTTTTGAGAGGCAGGGAAACATGGAGAAGAGTAGGAGAATGAACATACATTACAGGTGACACAAGAAAATATTCCAGCTGTAGTGTAAATGGAGTATTTTCTCTCTGCTTTTTGCTGGTCATTTATGCAGTTGATAAATTCACATAGTTTCTATGTGATGCCAGTGCTATGAGCAGTTAGGGTGGATAAAGAAATGAGAATAGCAGGACTGGAGAAATGCCCCTCCAGAGGACTGTGTTCAATTCCCAGTACCCATATGGCAGCTCACAACAGTCTGTAACTCCAGTTCCAGGGGACTGGACACCCTTACACAGATATACATGTAGGCAAAGCACTAATGTACATAAAATAAAAATAAAGTCATTAAAAAAAACCAACAAAATGTTAAAAAAAAAAAAAGACAACAGATGCGGTCTCTACTGCCATGGAGCTGATGTGTAATAGCAATGGCAGGAAAAGTTGGGCTTTAAACAAAGAATTCAAAATGAATAAAATCCTTACAGAACATGAACAATGCTAGAAAGGAAACTGACAGGGTCACATGACAGAAGTAAAAGGCTTGCAGGCTGCAGACAAAGTGACAGTCAACATGCCTTTGTCAACTTTCCTTCCAGACTCTTTGCTCTACTCTAAATCTATGGCTTTCAGCTCCCAGCATCTCCTGAACATCTTGAATCAATAAATGAATATGATGTCTGTGTCATCAGTAATGTACAGTTTATAACAATCCTTACACTTGTCATTGACTTTGTAGTTCTGGGCTGGGCATTACTATTCAAAGCATATTATTTTTGCAAAAGCTTTTGGTTGTAGAGTAGTTTACAGGAAAGTTATAGATACACAGAAAGTTCTCTTATACTTACACAATTTCGTCTTTATTTTTAATTATTTGCATTACTGTAGTACAAGAAATACTGTATTCAAGAAATAACTAAATTTGTTATTTTTTTTAATTATTGCTTTGTTATTTTTCAACATGGGGATGTAACTTGAGCTTTCACATCTGCAAATCAAATGCAGTCCATGTTTCCCAACCTGCAGTAAAGTTTTTGATATACTATCCGAACTACATATAGGTTTCTATATATTTTTTTTCCTAATAGTCTTTTTCTGTTGTAGGACCCTCATTATGATTTGAACATGCAGTGTTCCCCAGAGGCTAATCTGAGAATGCTTGGTCCCTAGATGATGTCACTACTTGGGGGAAGATATTTAAGGAAGTGGGGCCTAGGGGGTAAAGGAAGTCATTGGGACTTTCTTTCAGAGGTTGTGCCTTGTCCCTAGTTGTGTTTGCTTTCTCTGTTAATTTGGCCCTGCCCAGTACCATGGTGTTTTGTTTTACACTAAGAGCAGATGCAGTGGAGAAAAGACTGTGAGCTGACAGTTCTGAAGATGTGAGCCAAAGTAAACTTCTCCTAACTCTCTGTTGTTCTCCTGAATATTTGCTCATAATTAACAGAAATTTGATCTAATATGTCACATTATTCTTGATTATCATGTCTCTTTAGGCTTTTCTCAGTGTCTCTATTAAACTCCTTTCCTCAAGGCTCAAGTATCTATCTGAAATAGGAGGTAGAAAAGTTGTAAGAGTTAGAGGTGATGGATGACTCCAAGGAACAGTGTCACAATAGAGACATTCCAGTTAGACCTGAGCACTCTTGGGTCTCTCATTCTCTGTACATTGTTGTCCAATTATGGGTCTTTGTTTTGCTTGCCATCTACTGTTAGAAACTTCTCTGATAATAGCTTAGTAACGCACTGATCTGTGGACATTGCAATATGTCATTAGGAGTCATCTTATTGCCATGATGATTGTTATTTTTTGCATGAAGAAAGGTACTATTGAATTTGGTGTGATAGCATACACCCACATTTCCAGAACTTTGGAAGCTAAGGCAGGAAAAATCATATAAATTGGAGGCCAGCCTGGACTACAACCAGAGTTCAAGGCCAACCAGGGACTACCTAGTAAAATCTTAAAACAAAACAAACAACAAACAGAAAGCAAAGACCAAAAGAGAACACTGTTTCTCCAGTTCCACTAAAAAAGCATCCACAGGCCAGGCAGTGGTGGGCAGTGGTGGGCAGTGGTGGTGCATGCCTTTAGTCAACTTTGAAGTATACAATGCAGGAACTTACTCTACTTATTTCAAAAGGCAATCCAAAGAATAGGGGGTTGGCCAGGCAGTGGTGGCACATGCCTCTAATCCCAGTACTTGGGAGGCAGAGGCAGGTGGATTTCCGAGTTCGAGGCCATCCTGGTCTACAGAGTGAGTTTCAGCACAGCCAGGGCTATACAGAGAAACCCTGTCTTGAAAAACCACACACACACACGCACACACACACACAGAATGTAGGGGGCTAAAATGAGGTTAAAAACACTGAGCTATTGTTCAGTCCCAGGGAACCAAAGGAGAGTAAGATGAATTTTTAAAAAGCAAGAAATAATATGTGTGGTTCTCAAAATATTTTAATGATCTCAGACATAATTATGATTCTACACAACCTCCCATGAATATAGAGAAATGTATATACATACACATCCAAAATTCCCACAGATGTCAAAAATGTTCATCTCTAATATCAAACGGAGTCACATTTGCATGTAGCAAACATACATCCTTCCCTATATTTTCAGCAATGTGTATACCTAATAATAGCTAAAAAGTGCTATAATGATAAAACATCCATGTGTTTTCAGAATACATGCATTTTTTAAACTCATAGTTGGTCAAATTTATAGATATGAAACCTCATAGATATTGGGGAAGGAGTTAAAAATATAAATATTCTACAAATACAAACTGAACATGAACGCATATCAGACATTTATCCAGATCATTAAGGCTGATAACTATAAACCTTATATGCTTATTCCAGGAGCATTTTGAGGAGTTTGGTATTTTAGGCATTTTGATGAATAAAGGTTTTGGCAAAAAGCTTTTGAAGCAATATGAACTAACCAGAACCCCCAGAACATGTGTCTCTAGCTCTACATGTAGCAGAAGATGGCCTAGTCGGCCATCATTGGGTGGAGAGGCCCCTTGGTATTGTAATCGTTATATACCCCAATACAGGGGAACTCCAGGACCAAGAAGTGGGAGTGGGTGGGCAGGGGAACAGGGCGGGGGGAGGGGAGGAACTTTCGGGATAACATTTGAAATGTAAATTAAGAAAATATCTAATAAAAACTAATTGATTAAAAAAAAGCTTTTAAAGAAGCAGTCAAAATGTATTAATATCTTTCAAAGCAATAAAATGACAGCCTTTCAGAATTTGCTTTCCACTGAGTATAATTCTGAATTTACATTGACCCAGAACATCTGAATTCTAAGTACACGTAAAAAGGAAAGTCAAATCATTAGTATATATTCTAGATAATGAAGGAATTTTTAGGTAGGCCATCTACTGCCTTGGTAAGATTTTTAAAGATCACACAGTTCTACTTTATCCCAAACATTGATAAGTGATCTTTAAAAAGTTTTTGTGTTTTGTTTTGTTTTGTTTTTTTTTTTTAGTTTTCTTTTTTTCCCAATTTTTTATTAGATATTTTCTTAATTTACATTTCAAATGCTATCCCGAAAATCTCCTCCCCCCCTCCCACCACCCTGCTCCCCTGTCCACCCACTCCCAATTCTTGGCCCTGGCATTCCCCTGTATTGGGGCATATAAAGATTGCAGTACCAAGGGGCCTCTCCTCCCAATGATGGCCGACTAGGCCATCTTCTGCTACATATGGAGCTAGAGACACAAGCTCTGGGGGTTCTGGTTAGTTCATATTATTGTTCCTCTTCTAGGGTTGCATACCCCTTCAGCTCCTGGGGTTCTATCTCTAGCTTCTCCAATGTGGGCCCCGTGCTCCATCTTATAGATGACTGTGAGCATCCACTTCTGTACGAGACAGCTATATCAGGGTCCCTTCAGTAAACACTTGCTGTCCTATGCAATAGTGTCTGAGTTTAGTGACTGACTATGGGATGGATCCCCCTGTGGGTTAGTCTCTGTATGGTCCATCCTTTCATCTTAGCTCTAAACTTTGTCTCTGTAACTCCTTTCATGGGTATTTTGTTTCTTATTCAAAGGAGGAATGAAGTATCCATGTGCTGGTCTTCCTTCTTGATTTTCATGTGTTTTGCAGATTGTATCTTGGGTGTTCTAAGTATCAGGGCTAATATCCATTTATCAGTGAGCGCATATCCAATGACTTCTTTTGTGATTGGGTTACCTCACTAAGGATTATGTCCTCCAAATTCATCCATTTGCCCAAGAATTTCATAAATTCATTTTTTAAATAGCAGAATAGTACTCCATTGTGTAAATGTACCACATTTTCTGTATCCATTCCTCTGTTGAGGGACATCTGGGTTCTTTCCAGCTCCTGGCTATTATAAATAAGGCTGCTATGAACATCTAGCTTCCCCATGACATTTTAGTTGTGTGTTTGTTTGTACTGCACACTGCTTAAGTGAAATCAGATCAGCATTTGAAATGGACAAAAGTTTTCACTATACAATTATTATTGTAATATGGTATCAGTAATAGTAATTTTTGTCTGATCATGAATTTCATTTGTTTTATTTATTTTCATAAACATGCTTTTACTAGAGAGCTGGTTCATTCCATGCAGTCAAACCAGACCATAAAAAGACTCAGAGTGTAGAAAGTTATGCCAAAGATAGACTCTAAGCAAGATATGTCTTAGGCTAAAAATGAAAGACAAAGATTGACTTTGGCAGCAGTGACTTGAAGAGGCTTGAGGGAAGAAAGCTGAGAAAGATCTGAGAAAGATCCGGAAATATTTGAATTTTTTTTAGCTCCCACCTCTTAAATTCGATGATGCTATTTGTAGTGAATTCAGCCTCTTTTGAAATAAGACACCAAAAGTTATGTGGCAGCTAGACTATTCATTTTGGGGATCTTTTATGTTGAATTAATTCACTGTATTCTTGTTTTTTATAATTGTATACATGTATAATTTTGTAGTACACATATATGATTTATTTGTAATAAATAGATTCTTGTTTTATCAAGATATTATTTCTCGTTCAGCATGAGCTTATATGAAGTATTAGAGCAAACTTCACCATTCTGACTAATTAATGAAAGAACCACTGAACAACAAAAAAATCTGACTAATAGACATTTTAAAATATATTTATAGGTTTTTTTCTTAAAGAGTACGGGTCAGTATTATGTACTTTAAAATATGATTGTGCGGTAAAGGTCCTCAAAAGATTTTCTGTGTTTATTGTTTAAAATAAAAGAAGATAAGAAATGGTAAACTTGTACTTCAGATTAATGTAGGCCAGACTAATGTAGAATAGCCTGGACCAAATTTATACTCTTGTCAGAAATAATAAAAAATTCTTGCATAAAATATATCAGGCAGTGGTTTACGAGAAACTGATATCAGACAATTTAAGACAGTGATTCTTGAGAGATGGGAAGTGACTTGTGGAACCCTTAGGATTTTTTCAAGCTTACTGCTTTGAGAGAGTTTCCAGGCCACCATTCAGAAAGGATAAGCAAGGTACAGTGCAATTTTGTACAATGAACTGATTGGATTGAGGAAGTGGTGCTGACATTCCTGAAAAAGAAGAGCATTTTCCAGGGAAGGAACACTGGAGATCTGTAGAATATTCAGTACTATTCCATGTGTGCGTGCAGCAGAGGACATTGCCCAGGTCCGAAGGAAGAATCATCTGAAAATGTACAGAAAGTAGTATGTGTCACTTACACAAGGATGGAAATGGGGCCTGTTTAAATCACATAAATCTGGAAAACTTCATTCCTCAAAAAGTATTGGATAGACTATTCAGGAGGGTCTTGCCTCAATAGTGGTGCATAGTTATTCCAAAATTAAATACAGCTTTGGTCCTACCTAATGTACCTTAAGCACAAGACAAGAAAATTGAACAGTTAAGCAGAGACATGGAACATATAGAGAGACTTCATTAAAACATGTTTATAATAAAACTACAATATTTGTGCAAAAATAGACTGGTGAGAAATGGCAGAGTAGATACTGCAGAATAAATATTAGTGAATATGAAGACATATGATAGAATTTATATAAAATGAAAAGTGGAGGAAAAACTATTTTCAGTGTACAGAATGTCAATGATCTGGGTTAATACATGTAGCCAAACCTGTTTATGTTCCCAAGATGGGGAGATTATAGGAAAAAATATTTCAATAAAAATGACCAAAATATTTCTCATTTTGATGAATCAATAATCATATATGTCTAAGTAGTTAGTAAATTCAAAGTTGAAGAAACATGTAGAAAATGACACTAAGATTTACTGTCTATATACCTGTTACAGAGAAACTTATTAATGCTTCCAGAGAAAATACATATGAATGAAACTACTGGTGATGGCTTTCTTACTTCAAACAATGTGAACAATAAAATAACGAATTTTCATATGTAAAGTATTAAGGAAACAAAGAACTTATCTACTTTGAATTCTATACCCAATGAGGATTTTAAAAATACTTTTTCAAACTTACAAAATCTGAAACAACTTATCTCCAGTGTCCTCACACCATAATAAAAGTTAAAGATAGTCTGTCAGGCAGAAGGAAGCTTATGCCAATTAGAATTACAAATTCACAAAGGAAAATGCAATTGGAAATGATTGCTGTATGAATAAATATATGTTTTTCTTACTATTTAAGTATTTTTAAAAATCATTGAGTATTTAAACAAAAGTAGTTACAATGTCAAATGTGTTTTACAGAAAAGAATATATGCATCTCATTGTTTCATCATCAAGAATTCAAGGGAAAATGGAAATGTACTACTGGAAGTTTTATATGCTATAAAAGAAATTAATATCTTTTAGATTAGACTGGTCACAAATGTGACATACAAATCTTAAAGCAACATGTTTTAGTTAATGTACCAATTAAGGCAATAAAATAAAATTATAACAAATAAGAAAATGCTGGTGAAAGAAAGACTAGAAGGGACATAGCAAGATGATATGCTTTAACCAAATCACACTAATAATTATATCCAAGATAAACAATCTACATAGTCCAACAAAAAGCAAAACCTTTATTTTAAAGATTTTATTTTATTTTTATTTTTTATTTTTATCTTGATATGATTTTATTAAGTTAAATAAGTAAAACTAGATACATACCAATAAGTTTTGAAAAAAAAGGAATTAAACAGATACTTGAACATCCTGGTTCATTACACAATTCTTGAAGTATCAATAGAAAAAAGTAACTCAATATTCATGAACAGATTGCACACAAAAATAGTTTAGGTTTAAAATACCCAGTAAACAGGAATGTGGGTATGATACATGTTGAAAGAGGATGAATCAAGAAAATATGCTAATTGACATAATCTTGGAGCATAAAGACAGATTTGATGGGATTTCAGTCCTACCCACTATTTAAGTGAGATAAGCTTGTAAAGACAGAGAAGAAAGTAGATTTGATGTAGGAGAGGCATGGTGTATGGGAGAATGGGAAGTTATAAAGTTCTCGCTGTAGCTGTGGAAATCCAGGAAGAGTAGCAAACACATGTAGGTCCAGTACTTGGAAGGCTGAGATGAGGAACAAGTTCACTTTCAAGGCCAGCCTGGGCTAGAGTGACTCCTAGCTGCCTTTTTTTTTTTTTTTTTAACTCTGAAACTATAGGATTTGAAGAATTAACCAGAGTTTTTAGTAAAGAAAAGGAATACAAAGGAGAGAATAATTAAATAATCTTTTTACATTTAATTTTATCCTATACTTAAAAGCTGTTAAGGACATCACTAGAAAACTTAGATCTGGCAGAAACTTCAGCAAAGTAGGAAGAAACTGAATCAACCTAGGAAAAACAGTACATTTTCTGCTTCTATTTCTTAAGGGGTTATGGGACTGTTTAGATGGTTTAACTGATCCTGATTTAACATGTGTTTAGAAAATTGTCCATTTCCTACAGATATTCAGTTTTGTTGAATATAGGCTTTTGTAGTAGGATCTGATGACTTTGAATTTCTTCAGTTTCTGTTGTTATATCTCACTTTCCATTTCTAATTTTGTTAATTTGGATAGTATCTCTGCCCTCTGGTTAGTCTGGCTAAGGGTTTATCTATCTTGTTGATTTTTCTCAAAGAAATAACTCCCGGTTTGGTTGATTCTTTGTATAATTCTTGTTTCTGCTGGGTTGACTCCAGCTCTGAGTTTGATTATTTCCTGCCATCTACTTCTCTTAGGTATATTTTCTTCTTTTTGTTTTAGAGCTTTCAGGTGGGCTGTTAAGCTTCTAGTGTATGCTATCTCTAGTTTGTTTGGGTTTTTTTGTATATATATATATATATATATATATATATATTGATATTGGAGGCACTCGGAGCCCTCTTAGGACTGCTTTCATTATGTCCTATAACTTCAGGTATGTTGTGCCATCCTTTTCACTGAATTCAAAAAAGTCTAAAATTTATTTCTTCCTTGACTAAGTTGAGTAAAACATTGTTCAGTTTCCATGTGTGGGGGAGGGGGGGGCTTTTTCTTTTCTTTCTTTTTTTTCCTTTTTTTTTATTAGATATTTTCTTTATTTACATTTCAAATGCTATCCCAAAAGTTCCCTATACCCTCCCCCCGCCCTGATCCCCCACCTGCCCACTCCCACTTCCTGGCCCTGGCATTCCCCTGTACTGGGGCATATAAAGGGGCCTCTCTTACCAGTGATGGCCGACTAGACCATCTTCTGCTGCATATGCATCTAAAGACATGAGCTTTGGGGGTACTGTTTAGTTCATATTGTTGTTCCACCTAAAGGGTTGTAGACCCCTTCAGCTCCTTGGGTAATTTCTCTAGCTCCTCCATTAGGGGCTCTGTGTTCCATCCTATAGATGACTATGAGCATCCCTGTCTGTGTTTGCCAGTCACTAGCATAGCCTCACTCAAGATAGTAATATCAGGGTCCTTTCATCAAAATCTTGCTGGCATATGCAATAGTGTCTGGATTTGGTGGCTGATTATGGGATGGATCCCCGGGTCGGGTAATCTCTGGATGGTCCATCCTTTCTTCTTAGCTCCAAACTTTATCTCTGTAACTCCTTTCATGGGTGTTTTGTTCTCTATTCTAAGAAGGAATGAAGTATGCATACTTTGGTTTCGTTCTTCTTGATTTTCTTTTGTTTTACAAGTTGTATCTTGAGTATTCTAAGTTTCTGGGATAATATCCACTTATCAGTGAGTGCATATCAAATGACTTCTTTTGTGATTGGGTTACCTCACTAAGGATGATTTCCTCCAGAAACATCCATTTGCCCAAGAATTTCATAAAGTGTGTGCGCTTTCTGTTGATTTTTGTTGCTATTGAAGACCAGCCTTAGTCCATAGTAATCTTATGGGATGCATGGGATTATTTCAATCTTCTTGTATCTGTTGAGGCCTGTTTTGTGACCAGTTATATGGTCAATTTTGGAGAAGGTACCATGAGGTGTTGATAAGAAGTTATATTCTTTTGTTTTAGGATGATATGTTCTATAGATATCTGTTAAATCTATTTGGTTCATTACTTCTGTTAGTTTCACTGTGTCTCTGTTTAATTTCTGTTTCCAGGATCTGTTCATTGATGAGAGTCGGTTGTTGAAGTCTCCTACTATTATTGTGTGAGGTGCAATGTGTGCTTTGAGCTTTAGTAAAGTTTCTTTTATGAATGTGGATGCCCTTGCATTTGGATCATAGATGTTCAGAATTGAGAATTCTTCTCAGTAGATTTTTCCTTTGATGAATATGAAGTGTCCTTCCTTAACTTTTTTCATAACTTTTGGTTGAAAGTCGATTTTATCCAATATTAGAATGGCTACTCCAGCTTGTATATTGCTTGTATATTGTTTCCCAACCCTTTACTCTGAGATAGTGTCGGTCTTTGACATTGAGGTGCATTTCCTGTATGCAGTAAAATGCTGGGTCCTATTTACATATCCAGTCTGTTCATCTGTGTCCTTTTTATTGGGAATTGAGTTCATTGATGTTGAGATATTAAGGAAGAGTGATTGTTGCTTCCTGTTATATTTGTTGTTAGAGGTGGAATTATGTCTGTGTGGCTATCTTCTTGTGGATTTGTTGAAAGATTACTTTCTTGCCTCCTCTAGGGTGTAGTTTCTCTCCTTGTGTTGGAGTTTTCCATCCATTATCCTTTGTTGGGCTGGATTTGTAGAAAGATACTGTGTAAATTTGGTTTTGTCATGAAATATCTTTGTTTCTCCATCTATGGTAATTGAGAGTTTTGCTGGTTATAGTAGACTGAGCTGGTGTTTTGTAAGGGTCTGTATGTCATCTGCCAAGGATCTTCTAGCATTCATAGTCTCTGGTGAGAAGTCTGCCTTTATATGTTACTTGACCTTATTCTCTTATTGCTTTTAAAATTCTTTGTTTTTTGCATTTGGTGTATTGATTATTATGTGACAAGAGAAATTTCTTTTCTGGTCCAATCTATTTGGAGTTCTGTAAGCTTCTTGTATATGCATGGGCATCTTTTTCTTTAGGTTAGGCAAGTTTTCTTCTATAATTTTGTTGAAGATATTTACTGGCCCTTTAAGTTGTAAATCTTCATCCTCATCTATACCTATTATCCTTAGTTTTAGCCTTCTCATTATGTTCTGGATTCCCTGAATGTTTGGGGTTAGGAGCTTTTTACATTTTGCATTTTCTTTGACTGTTGTGTCAGTGTTTTCTATGGTATCTTCTGCACCTGATATTCTCTCTTCTATCTCTTTATTATCTGTGACTCCTGATCTCTTTCCTAGGATTTCTATCTCCAGTGTTGTCTCCCTTTGTGATTTCTTTATTGTTTCTACTTCCATTTTTAGATCTTGGATGGTTTTGTCATTTCCTTCACCTCTTTGGTTGTGTTTTTCTGTAATTCTTTAAGGGATTTTTGTGTTCCCTCTTTAAGGTCTTCTAACTGTTTACCTGTGTTCTTCTGTATTTCTTTAAGGGAGTTAAGATGACCTTCTTAAAGTCATCTATCATCATGAGATGTGATTTTAAATCAGAATCTTGCTTTTCTGGTGTGTTGAGATATCCAGGACTCACTGTGGTGGGAGAACTGGGTTCTGATGATGCCATGCAGCCTTGGTTTCTGTTGCTTATGTTCTTGCCCTTGTGTCTCGCCATCTGGTTATCTCTGGTGTTTGCTGGTCTTCCTGTCTCTGACTGTGGCTTATCCCTCCTGAAAGCCTGTGTGTTAGTACTACTAGTACTACTGGGAGACCAGTTTTCTCTGGAAGGAACTTAGGTATGGAGAACAGTGGTACCAGGTCAGCTCTGGGGTGCAGATGGAAACAGGATGGATCCTGTCCCTGGCTGTTCCTTGGTTCCTGTGTCCTGATGGCTCTGGGTGGGTCCCACTTGGGCCAGGAATTTGAGCAGAAGTGGTGGTCTTACCTGTGCTCACAGGTGTGTTGGCACTCCTGGGTGACTAGCTCTCTCCTGTAGGTATTTGGGTATGGAGCGCTGTGGCACAGGTTCAGTTCTCCAGCACAGGTGGAAACCAGAGGGCTTCATTTTATTTTTAATTATGTATCTGTATGTGTGCCTGTGTGTGGATATACACACCTGAGTAAAGTTGCCTGGAAAGGTGAGAGGAAAGTAGTACCAGGTCCCCTGTAGTCAGAGTTATAAGGAGTTGTATTACATACAGTATAGCTCCAGGAATGGATCTGATGGGGCTGTGAGGGCATGAAGAAATATCAGACAAAAAGACACAGAGAAAACCTGGGTTTGGGTAGACTGAGCTCTATCATGAAGAAACAGCAGCACTTGTAAGCTCTTTTTGTTCATTATATACAGGTGAGCATATAGTTGGGGTTATTGCAGACAGATAAACAAGAAAAAGAGGTATTATATACAGCTTAACAAAGGCAGGTTTAACATAATAGAGATAAACAAGACCAAGACTGCAAGTTTAGAAAATCTCTGTAGGTTAGCAGTCTTCAGGCCATTAATATTCAGGGAGAGGAATGGTCATTTTTTAATAATGTTTTTATTTTATTTTATTTTGAACACACAGTCAACATTCTAACTCACATCAGGGGAAGGTTTTGCCATCACTCCAAGCTTTACCATTGAGGGGTAGGAAGGCTTTGACATTTTCCCATGGTTCTGAGGCTAGGGTATTGGACACTGCTGGCTCATGTTAACAATAAACATATTCACTCAGGACTACACACACTTAGGAATTCTTCTGCTCCTCACAGAGTTGTGAGCCACTGGCAGGGTTAGTGGAAGAAAAACTGGAGTCCTCTGCAAGAGCAGTCTATATTCCTCAAAGCAAAGACTGAATATTATATTTTTACCCACTTATCCATTGATGGATACTCAGGAAAACATCAGAGATTAATAGAGTGGATATAAATACAAATTCCATCTATATGCTGCCTGCAATTGACTTGCTTTAAATCTAAAGGTTATAAGGAGTGTCACAGTGAATGGATTAAAAATAAAATTAATCAAAAGGAAGCTGGAATGATTACATTCATCTTAGAAAAACTAGATTTCATGGCAGAGTATTACCAGGGAGCAATTATGTTCGTTGTAGTAAGTAGAATACAAAAATGGCCTTTAAGATAGTATCACTTAATGTCAAAACATGATTAGTAACACTTTATTGAATCCTGGGTGATTTTTTAAAAAGCAGATATAAAGGACAAAATTTGGATGAGTATAGGCTTGTATTTAACACTGCGGCATTTAAATATTTAATATAGTATTAAATATTGTCGCTTTGGCAGTCTCAAATTTCTTGGTGTGAAAATGGTTATGAAGTGACATTCCTGAGAGATACCTGCTATACCAAATAGTACTGTGGTGTCAACCTCAGCTTACTCCAAACTATGTAAGAGAGCAAAAGAGAAGGCAGGGTTGGGGAGAAACAAAATATTAGCAAGGGGTGATTGTGGGCATATAAAATTTTATTTTGCCATTCTTTTTTTTTCCAATTTTTATTAGATATTTTCTTTTTTTTTTCAACTTTTATTAGATATTTTCTTCATTTACATTTCAAGTGTTATCTAGAAAGTTCCCTATACCCTCCCTCATCCCGGCCCTTCTCCCCTACCCATCCGCTCCCACTTCTTGGCCCTGGCATTCCCCTGTATTGGGGCATATAAAGTCTGCATGACCAAGGGGCCTTTCTTCCCACTGATGGCCAACTAGGCCATCCTCTTCTATATATGCAGCTAGAGACATGAGCTCAGGGGGTACTAGTTAGTTCATGGTTATTCTTCCACCTATAGGGTTGAAGACCCCTTCAGCTCCTTGGG